>MNCI01005170.1:86069-101948 GCA_015680685.1 Gnetum montanum | reverse complement strand
CATAGATATGGATGCTTTTCTTTTACAGAGTTGGATCCTAGTTATTTTCCTCTACGTTCTCTCATCTATATAGCTCTCATTCTTCTTTTTCCACATGCTTGATTAACTCTTTGATTTGATGGGTTCATAGCTCATATAATTGACCTAGAGCATACATCCCAATGGTCTCCCTTTTTTCATTACGAAGCCCATCGATGATGTGGAAAAGTTTCCTTTCCTCAGAGAAACCATGGCTTAGGCATCTATGTACTAGCAAATACTATATTTCCAAGGCCACTTCCAAGGGTTCATGATTTTCTTATTTGCTAGCATATTTTCTTAGGTTGGACACTCTCATATAGGTTTCATATTTTTCATTGAAAATTTCTAGCATTGTGAACCACTAGTGAATGGAACTTGGTTCCAACAATCTATACCAACATTCAGCTTTGTCGATTAGTATCCTAGGAAAGAGCTTAATCTTTTTCCACCCACTTTCAATGTTGTATAAGGCACAGGCATCATGGAAGGCTTGTACATGATGTTGTGGATAAGAATCATAGCCTCCCATGAACTTAGGGGTATTATTAATATCAAGATTATGTAGGTGACTTTCCTTGTGATGCCTATGAGATATCTTAATTGCCTCTGTGATCTCCATTAGGCTCTTAGTGGAAAAAAAGGGTTCATTGTAATTATACATGTTGTAAAAATTTCTATCTCTATTTTTTTAATTGTGATGATCTTGTCTATGCACATGGTGATGTCTTTATTTTTCCCTTAGGTTCGATTTCTATCCTTGTCTTGACCTCATAGTGGAGCTCTATCTCTATGATTTATCTTGTCTATGTTTAGAGAAGGTCCTAGGCCTTGAATCCCTCCTAGATCTAGGACTTTCTCCATATCCTCTAGGATTGTCTGCCTTAGTTGAACATAGTCTTTGAGTATAGTAAGGATCTAAATGAGCATAGAAAACCCCCTCTTGAGGTTGTTCACTCCAATTTTCTTTAGTATATATCTTATCATTTCTCCTACAAGTTTTCTCATCATATGATGCATTATGGATCATGTGTGAAGAAGACATGGTTTTTTCTGATAATGTGTATGACTTAAAATATTAATGTTTTCTAAAAGATAGATCATTAGTACCTTTATAGTGATCGTGTATAATATAACTAATCTAGATAACTAGCATCATCTCCAGCAACAACGCTAGTGATGAGTAGCGAGGTACCCCTATGCCCAACCAGATGAATCACAAGTGTTCACACATGATCTAGTCAAATTCTATGGATGGTACTAGTGGTGGTATCTAGATCACTATGCCTTGATCACAGTTCACTCTCTTCCAACTTGGACTAGTGGTAGCTCTATCATGCATGGTTTAGTCCAAAGTGAGGCATATGATTTTTATTATTTTATATTTTATTGTTCTACAATTAACAATAGGTTGAAACTTAATTTGTAATCAATTCAACTAATCTAATTTCTAAGTAATAATCAACTACCTTAACATAAGTATCTGATCCCACTTCCTATGCACATCTTGAACACATATAATGCTGCTAGGTTCCAAATGTTAAGTGTTGTTGGGATTACCAAGAGTCATACACATGCACGAAGTGATTGTACTTATGTGCTTAATTAATTAACATGCCTGAAAATGTAAATATTAACTAAGTGCATCAAAAGTAAATTGCATGAAAAGTAAATCTAATCTAAGTCAAAGTGTTGCAATCAATAAGAATCAATCTTGATATCATTATCATTCATGGAATATGTCCAGGTACATTGTTAATCAAATAAGACTTTGTACAACTGACTTAAATCCACTTTGTGGGCACTCACTAACTATTCTCTAAGATTACAAAAAAAAAACAAAAGAAATTAGCTACTCTATGGCAAAACTATGAAAAACTAATGCAAAACTGACTCAAAATGAGAGCCTAGGTGCTATATTTCTAAGCTAGAGTATATACCCTGATGTCATGTACTCAATGTCATAGCTTCGATGTCACATACCTAATGTCAAAGCAAACAAAAAATATCGATTCATTAGATGTCAACGCTAGGAAAATCATGACTCATTAGCTATCTTCTACTCATCAACAGGCCTAATTCTGATTTGATGGTACCCACTCTTTAAATCTATTTTGCTAAAAATTTCAACATTGGTAAGGACATCAAGGATATCATCCATCCTTGAAATAGGAAACTTGTACCTCACTGTTATCCTATTCATTACCCTAGAATCAATGCACATCCTTCATTCATCATTGTCCTTCTTTGGCACTAGCACCACTAGAACTACACAAGGTAAAATGGATTCGTTCACAAGCCATTTGCAAGTAACCCCTCTACTTGCCTTTGTAATTTAGCCCTCTCATTTGGTGCCATCTAGTAAGCTCTCTTATTTGGAATGTTAGCACTAGGAATGAAGTCAATCTAATGCTATACATTCTTCATCAGTGGTAGGTCATCCAATTCCCCCTTGAACACCTCAGGAAATTTCTCCTTCAAGCCTAGCACACCTATAGGAAGTTCAACTTGCACATCATCATGGTTAGTAGCAACTTTTGTCATAACAACAAAAGGAAAACTAGTTTCATCATGTTGCTTAATATGTTCCATCTCTCCTAGAAGGATTAAGGAAGAATTAAGTGAGCTTTTCTGCCTCACTTGTTTAGCTATCATAGGAATCAAATCATGGATTCAATTAGGTCTAACAACACTCCACACATTTCTTGCTCCATAAAACTAAGCACCATTTTCAAAATACCAAGGCCTACTGAGAATTACATTAGAAAAATCTATTAGAAGCACATCACACCTAACAACATCATGAAAAGTTTTGATTTTAAATTTCAAAGTACATTGTTCCCTTGCCTCTTGGGAAAAATATTTAGATAAATAATGCACCTTATAGGGTATTGGATGAGGATGTGTTACCAAGCCCAATTTAGTAACTACCTTAGAAGAAATAACATTTTCTTGGTCAAAATATGAATCCATTCCCCACCAAGGAAATAACTAGCCCCAATACAAAAAAACAATTTCCTATCAAGCTGATCTTCTCTATTCACATTCCCCATGAATGCACAATAATTTAATTAAAAAACATCCTTAATTTTTGGAGCATTAGAATTACCTCTCTGAAGAGCTTAGCTTGATGTCTTCCCCACCTCTATGGTTTTCACATCTTTGCCCTTGGCTACCTTGTGAAGTAGACATTCCCATTGCTTATGTCCTTGTTCTTCACACTTGAAGCACTACAACTTTGATGAGCTACTACCCTGATCCTTACCTCCCTTACTTAGGTCCTTCTTGGTTTTACCCTTCTCATTACCTTCTTCCATCTTCTTATCTTGGCTTCCCTCTTTATCTTTAGATGTGGATTTGGATCCCTTATTAGATCTAGATCCTTTTTCCTTCCCCTTGATAAGTTTATTTCCTCTTGTTTCCAAATCCACCTAATTTCTTCTTAGCTTTGAGTGTCAAATCATAAGCCTCATCAAGTGTTTGTGGCTCATAAAAGGACAACTATTGCTAGTATGTCATTTTGAAACCTCCCAAAAATATTGAAGCTTACTAATACTCCTCCTAGTTTACCTTAGCTTAATGGAATAGATTACAAAATTTGATATATAATTCCTTAACATCCTTGTTACCTTGCCTTAGGAATTTCAACTTCATAATGGTTTCTTGTCTTTGACAAGACTATTCAAATTTCCTTTTCAACCTGTATTTCATTAGATCCCAATCTTTGATAGGATAACTATTATGTCTTTCATAACCTTGGGACTCCTTTTCCCATAATGGAGAAGCCATACCTTCTAATCTAAATTCAACAATAGGTATCCTCAAGTTATTTGGTACCTCTTCTAATAGAAAATGCTTCTCAAGTTTCTTCAACCGATTTGCAAAAGCATTGGTACCATCTACACTATTGAAAGTCTTGAACTCTACATATGGAAGCCTTGAAGCATTTCTAAATGCTCTAATAATCCTTGCCTCATCTTCATCATCAAGCTTTCTTGAAGTATTGAGCACCACCAATTCCCTTAGAGTTATTATTTGAGGAATAGTATTACCTTCCATTGTAATCCTTGGTTGATGGTCTTCTATACTCCCATATATGGATTGACCTTCCTCTTCATCTACTCCATCTCCACTTGGCTATGAAACTTCTTCATCTAAATGTACATGCTCTTCACCTTCACATGTTGGAATATGGCTAGGACTAGCTTATCTGTCCACCTTTGCACTGATTTCATCTAATTGAGCAACCATCATTTGAAATGTTGACTTCATATTCTCCATGTCACAATTTATAACTTGCACTTTTTTCTTCTTGGGTGCCATCTGAAATTGACAAAATCCTCAACCAAAATCCAAGCAATAATAAAACTAGGCTCTGATATCAATAATGCTGGAGTAGGCTCACTTAACAATTAAATCACCTTCAATGCACTAAATCCAAATATTAAGAAAATATAAATTTATTTGCTAGAAAAAAAAGAAAACTAGCTATCTTCAAGTAAATTATTTGAAGGTTACAATAGGGTTTACACAACCCACAAGCATCCAACAACCTATCACACTTAGTTGATATTGGAGAGCATGAGGCTCTACAATCACACAATGATTCTCAATAGAAGACACAATCAAGAGAAATCTCTCCGAAAACCTAGGACTATGATCTCAACTCATAAATAAGATACAAGAGAATAGAACACATAGATTAACACATCACAAGCTAATCTTGAAGCTGCAATCACCTATTATACTCACCCAATGTGCTCACCCAATCTCTCTTGCCTAGTTCTCTTTGCATACAAACTCTCATTCTCTTCTCATGGATGAAGGAATACATTATTATAAAGATCCAAAAACCTAGGAAGCTTTCTATTTACCTCCCTAGATGTTTTCCACATGGATCTAGAGGCTTTTGGATGTTTTCCAATCAAAACACCACATGAAAGCTTTTCTTCTTTGTTGGCATAGATGTCTCTTATTTCATGTAGACATCTCCTATGAGAGCTATATTCTCAAGAAAGAAACCTACTATTTTTGGAAGACATCTTATTTCGACTGGAGATGTCCTCACTTTAGGAAAGACATCTTTGGAAAGACATCTATCTTTCTAGGAAGATGTCTTCTCTGAAAGCCCTACTCTCAGGAGAGATGCCTACTATTTCTAGGAGATGTCATATATGGATTGGAGAGGTCTTTACTTTAGGAAATATGTCTCTACAAAGATATCTTTCTATTTGCAAAGACGTTTATTTTGAAGGTGCTAAAAATGAAAATGCTTGTTTTGATGTTGGGAGCCTCTGAATGCCTTCCAACAAGTCTCCATAGACCTTGGAACCTCCTAAACTCATCAAAATAAGCCAAATACACCTCTAAACATGCCAAAAAATCCAAGAATATTCACCATAAAAATAGAACATAAAAATGCATACAAAAATTGGACATACACATTCAGGTCTTCTCCAAGTGTGAAGCTTGTGAAAACAACTTATAAGGCAAGCACAAGGAAATCAAAAGAGGTGTTCCTACACCAATATCAATTCTAAAATGATATGACTTTGTTGCAATCTTGATTGTTGTTTATTCTCCATGGTTTGGAATGCTATAATTTTGAAAATATATCTTCTAATTTTCATTTAAATTTGTGTACTCTCATTAAGAAATCGGTAGAGAACTCTCAAGGTAGGACTTCTTATAATCAAAGAACATTAGCGTTTAGGTTTTGTAACTCTACGAGGATATGTGGATATCAATGCTTGTGCCAACTCAAAACCTAAAGTGGATACATAAAGTGTTTCCTTTTACTACCTAGGATTCTTGTGAGCACATTATATGTTGTGCCCAAGACAACCTAATGTGCTATTCACTTAGAACTTATCTTGACTAATGCGTATTAGGCAAGATAAGGGTTGTACTCACTTAAGAATACTTCACAATGTGAGATTGTGCAAACCAAAGTGTTGCAAGCTTTTGAAATTTTGTTAGAATTCTCAAACACTCATTCTTTACATCTACAGGGAGCACATACTTAAATAGAATGAAGGAAAACAAGACAACAATTGATGGATAGGAGGATAATGATGACTTTACATCACCCCTACAATTATTGTAGGGACATAATTTGCAAGAATGCATAAGAAAATGACTTAAAGAGCCTTTAGGATATCTTGGTGTATGCTGCACATTTTAGTTTTTTCCATTAAGCAACTAGGATAGACCCTTATCAACTTCGACATATTTTGCAGCATTATTGTTGGTGTTGTGTTGCCTTCCTATGAAATTTGGGAATCTTCAAATGGTAGTGGTCTTTCTACTTGGCACTCATTTTGATAGACTGTCACATCCTGATATAGATTAATGCATTGAAAAGTTTGGCACAACGCATTTTCCCAACCATCCCAGTCGAACAAAGTTGTAAGGTAGTTATGGGTAATTTGATTAACAAACAACTAGCGATGTGTTAGCAAATTTTTGTTCAACACCTCCTCTCTCTGTAAGTGCAGAAACAGTTTAATTTCTAGCCTAGTCCACTTTAAATTGTTTACTAAAAAATCTATGCACCCTACCATATTTATAAAGAAATTAATATTGGGGTAAAATCTGGAGATGTTTCTTGTTGATACCTATGGAAAGTAATCACTTATCCATCTGCACCATTCTACATGTCCTTCCAGTAAGTTAAGGGGCCATGTTAGCCATTGGTCGGCCATGGAAATTTTAGATGACATTGAAGTTGGTGATGAGGGCAATGGTCAGAACATGAAACTCTTCAATTCTCTTGTGAGGGCATCTGGCAATGAGTTTACTTCTCCTGGAATCCTTTCGATTGAAAACTCATACTATGATAATAGGAATTGCCACCAGGAAAATCTTTGCAACTTTGGTGGAGCAGTTATTCTTCTTTTCATCAAGGTGGCTAGATTAGAAGAATCAGTTCTTAAACTAAAAGTTTCTTTAATGAGATATGCATGAAACTTCTCTACTCCTTTTATTGATACTAGGATTTCTTTTTTAGTAGGCCAATAATTCAACTCATTTTTAGTGAAACATCCAAAAGCATAGGCACAAACCTATTGATCATTTTTTTATGCTTCAGTCTTTAGTAAAACTACTCCCCATGCATCAAAACTAGCATCTGTGTTGAGCATAAAAGGTCCTTTGAAAATAGGCTTCAATGGTGGTGGCCTTTATTATTCCCTTTTCAACTACTTCACTTGTTTAGTAGCTTCCTTACTTGATGTGAATGGACTTGTAGTTTTGCATTTCTTTATTTGGGTATTTTTATCTGATAAATGAGAAATATGCCTTGCCACATAGTTTATGCAACCAAGAAATCTCATGCATTGTTCTTTGGATTCCAACTAATTAGGAAATTGTGAAATATTTTGTAGCACATGTGGTTGCATGTGGAATTTTCCATTCTTTATAACTACTTCCAAAAATTCTATTTCTTTTTGGCAAATTTGAAATTTCTTTAAATTAGTTGAGAGACCTATACCATGCTTTAAACATGTTTCAGCAAATTCCTTCAAATGTTCATAATGCTACTCAATTGTGTCAAAATATATTAAGAAATCATCAATATAATTTTCCACAAAACTTTTCAATTTACCAAACACATTGTCCATTCTACATTGGAATTAAGGTGGTACATTCTTCAAACCGAATGGCATAACCATCCATTCATACAAACCTCTTAGAGTACTGAAAGAAGTCTTGTGAATGTCTTAGTTGGCAATTTTCATCTAGTGATAGCCTAATTTGTAATCAAACTTGCTAAAAATCCTTTTCATTACTACTCTCTGAATCAAATCTTCCTATTTTGGCAATGGCCACTTAATGTCTTCTATTATGGCATTCAATGGGATATAGTTGATCACCATCCTAGCCTTTCCATGCTTAACTTCTGCATGATTTCTTACTACGAAATAGGCACAATAATAGCTAGATGTAGAGGTTCTTACCAACCCTTTTCTTATGAAATCAGCCATTTGATTTTCTACCTCTATTTCATCTACCCTATTCATAGGTATGGTTTTTCTTTGAACATGAATTAGATGCATTGTTGGAATATAAGCAATTGGGCTATCCTTGGACCAAAACTCTAGTAGATGCTCACAACAGAATTCTTTTAATAGATCTTGTAATTCATCAATGGTGTTTAGCTTCATACCTTAACATTTGAGCATCTTTTAAACCTTCTGATATTTTGATCTACTTTCATCTTAATTAGCCTCGTGCTTCATGATCTGGACTAGAGAAGGTTGTTGTAGTATCTAGTTTGCTCAAATTGAGATTTTCCCAACTTAGGTGGAACTCTTGGAATTTTCAAATTTTGATCATCCAAAGAAATAACTATCAATTCTTTCCCTATGGTGTATGGAGAAAAATGGTCCATAAAATTAGCTCCTAGCCCAATGTCAAAACCTCCATCACTTATCTAAACAAAATATGTCTCCTCAATGAGAGTGTCATTGATCCTGACTGGGATGTCAAGAGAAAATTTTTTGAGATGCCTCATCCCATTCATTATGTCTATCCTGAATGGTCTAGATGATTCAACCCAGTTCTCCATGACATTCTAGTGAGCAAAATTAAATGTTGCTCCTGTATCAATGAATGCTATGAATTTTCTCCATTTTACCTTTCTGTTTACTATAACTTTGATGGGTATGAGTAGTAATGATACTTCAGATATGGTTTTTTTTATTTAATGCATTACACATCTTGGCAAACTATTCTTCTTACTTCTTTCTCCAATGGCTTGATACTTGGGCTTGAATTTTTTCTCATATGGTGTGATGATGAACTTCTCTGAAACCTTTGATGTGACTAGACTAGTGTTGAAAAACATCGAGTTGTCTAAATCTTCTTTAAACATCAAATGTAGATGATTGGCATAGAATGTTGAAGTTTGCTCATTCTCTCATTCACACATAATCTTCTTTTGCTAGGTATTGCCTCATTTGATTCTTGAAAAGCAAATAGATTAGTAAAACTATTTGCTGAGGAGAAGGCTTCTTCATCTTCATTGGAAGTTCTTTCTTCATTATCTTCCTTTGTCTAGTTCATGAAGGATTCTTACTCAGCCAAATCTTCAAAATTCCAATCTTCGTCTTCCTCTTCTTCTTCTTAAAAAATTCTTCCACCTTTCACCATTCTTATTGAAATTTCTTCTTCTAATCTTGTGGTTTCTAAATCTCATTCATCATCCCATTGTAGTTTATAAATATTTTCATTATTCTGCAAGCATTCTTCTAACTATTCTTCAGACTTATGGGTTTCTATTCTTGCTCATATTTGATGAAAAAGGCTTCTACCTTTTTGTGGAGTTTTGTTATTTTTCTTTGGACATTCATAGGCATAATGTCCTTTCCCCCTACAATTGTAGCAGCTTACTATCTTTGTATTCTTTGTTGACTTCCTTCTTCTCATGTATCTATTTGGTTTGAATCTTCTCGATTACACTAGATTGCTTCTCATAGATATTTAGAATTTGGGTCTACTATTTGTAATTTTTCTCCTTGGCTTTCTTTTTGTATAATCTCTGATCCCCTTTCCAAAATTACCTACAAGGCCATCTAAATTGGCACATGCTACTATAGATGGCATTATCTTTGAAAGCCCTATCTAAAGACATGCTTGTTGTAACTCTTATCTTGCCATGTGTATTACATTCACAAAATATTGGAGAGATAGATTTACATTATTCTATACTGATTTATAAAAAAATATTTAACCTAATTTTCTTGGCAAAGATCCTAGATACATATATGAGGTTAGTCGATATATATGCAAAGCCAGCCTATAAACTTCTTTTTTATACTCATTACTATATTGTTCAAAATCTTCTAATCAAAATAACCTTCTCTGACTTAACAACAGCCTATCTTGGACTCTTAAATTTTTCGATAGATCCACTGTAAATTCTATGACCATTGTGAAGAGGCCTTGAAAACCACTATCTAATACTTGATTCTAACCATCTAAAGTTGTATTCTCCCACTAGTTTTAGATTATACCAAAAGTCCTAGCTAATCCTTCACACATAGCAGTTCTTTAATCCAATTTTAAAACATCTTTCACAACTCTCAATTGATCTATCCATACTCTAATTGTTTGGTGAACTTCCCTAGGTCTCAAGTAATCAATATTTAACATGGGAATAGAAGCACCTGTCATATCTTTTAGTCCGCTGAAAGGAGGAGGTTTCCCTTGTGAAGTTGGATATGACACCATTATGTCATGCATAACTAATCCTTTAACCACTTGATTAATTGGATAATAATCTAGCTTCATTCCTTGAACTCTTGATGAAATTTCTACCTATCATAGGATACTAACTCTAGTAGTTTAGGAAGTTACAAACTAGGAGTCATAACATTAAAGATTTAGAGTTTGAGATTCATGGGACTAAGAATATAAATATTTAACTTCCTCATGTTATACTTCTAAGGCTAGTTAATTGTTCATGAACTTCTTTATTATAAAATATAAATGAGATTACCTAATTTTTTCTCTTCTATATGATTATTTTAACTATACTATTGCATTCAAAAGTTTGACTTTAACTAAAAATGACTATTTGTGGGAAATGGGCTTCTCACTAAAAGTTATGGACATTAATTGTAGGAGAGTTAAGGAATACTTCAAGAAAAGCATTATTATATGATTTTTGGTTACTTGTATAATTATTATGTCTTTCCCATTACATATAGCAAGCCAAGATTGACTAAAAAATACTATTATTTTCATAATAGGCTTATATACCATAAGTTATTGGACCCCAAAAATATATATTAAAAAAATCAAATTTAGAGTACAAAATTAAAGAAGTAGAGGAGAACCTCCAAAATAATAAAAAATAAACACCCAACAATTTTTGAGGTGTCTTTTTAGGTTTTCATCCTTACAAATAATATTGAAAAACCTCCCCTCCAGGGTATGAAAAGGATTAGACCTTTCCTTTATTTAGAAGCATCCAAATGGGTTTTTACTTCCTACTAAAGGCTTCCTATTAATAAAAAAAGAAAACTACAAAGAGAAAAATTTAGAAATTTAGTTAAAGCATTAGTTGCTATATGATGTCACCTTAAATTGATAAAGAAAGAAAATTAGATGGAGAATCTCTATGAAAAATGACATTACATCAAAACTTCTAGATGACATAAAGAATAAGATGATGAAAACAACACTGACTATGAAATAGAAATCCTTGAAGTTGAGGAGTATTACCAAATAAAAATTCATCTAATCTTGGTCGAAAACCATGTAGATACCTACTACACCAAGATCAAGAGCTAAGATAAAAAGAATAAGTGAAAAAAAAATGAATGGATGTATCTTCCATGTTGCAGATAGGACATCTTGGATCATGAATACCAATAGGCAAGCCTTGATGAATTAGGTATCACAAAAAATGTCTAATTTTTTAAGGAGTAATGGCATTTCATATCTTCTAAATTCACAGCTCTCATAATTTCACATTGTGATTAACCTTCCAAAGATAATTGAATCATGGCCTAATATTAGTATTAAAACTAATAAGAGTATATAAAATCTTGGGCAAATATAGAAAAAATGATGGTCATTATTCTAATAAAAATCAAGAAAATCATTATGTGAATCCTGAATATCTACACTTATATCCATCATTAATGTCATATAGACTTTGACATTCAAACTAAATAATTCAGTGATTATACCTGTGAAAAGTTGAAAGGGAGGAAATGTCAAGCTTGCATCATGTACTACAAAGATGTGGATACTTAATAGCCCATGATGCATTATTAATTGGAAGCCACTAAGGAGAAATCCTATCAAGCATAGAGGTAGAAATAGCAATATTATTAAAGTTCCAAAATCACTCATAAAACTCCAAACCTTTTTAATATGCTTTATGACAATAAAACCTAATACAGTAATGCATTTTGAAAAAAGTATGAAATTAAAAAATGAGTATCTCTCCAATAACTACTACCTTTAGGTTTACCTATTTGAATGTGCTTTTGGAAAAGAAGCTTTTAAGGCTCTCTACTAGATAAGAATTTAACCACCCACTTGGTACATAAAATAATACCTTACTTATAACAATTCATCAATCCTAAACCATCATCCTCTTCATGGGAAGTGAAAATGTTCCACATAACATAATAAAATCCTTTACTAAAATGGCTACTACTTCAAACAAAATCTCTCATAAGCTTATCAATGCAATGTTATGTAGAAATACTAGAAGCCAAACATGAAGAATAATACACATGAGTAGCTTAAATGATATAATTAGAAATAATAAACTTACTAGCCATTAAAATCTTCTTCTTCTTTCACTTAATAACTTTTTGTTTAATTTTCTTCACTGTAACATTCCATAAAGTTTTTGAAGATCCACCAAAGGAAAAGGAGATGCTTGAAAATTTGAAAACATTTCACTATTCTAAGAAATTCCAATATTTAGATAAAGCCCATTCTTGAACCCCCTTATTGCAAAAGATAGAATAGTTTGATCAATTATCTAAGAGCCTAAAAGTTTGCAATATTGATCAACATGATAAAAAAGATAATTTGAAGTAGCTTTTTCATTATTTTATCATTAAAAAATGAGTTGTCTACAAAATGAAAATTTAATAAAGTAGGAACATCATCTTTAATAAAGATGCCTTGTAGCAAATTATGTTCATGGTTCTTTTGTATAGCATAAAATAAAAAATTTGCAATAAGGATAATTAAGTATTTAATCTTAAAGCCCTTAGTAATGCCAACATTTCTCACTAGAAGTGCATTAGCATCTATAAAAATGTTCTCCACCATCTTAATAAAATTTTCATTAATACCATATTTGTAATGATAAGCAATAATAAATTGTTATTCAATTCTATTGTATGCTAGCATAATCAAGCTTCTAAAAAGAAATGTCTTGCTTAAAATCCTCAGCCTACTACATATTCTTCTAAGTTGCCAAAACATTATCTATAATATATCTACCTTTGACAAAGTTGTTTGCGCTAGAGTAATTAACTGAGGAATAATTGGTTTCAATCTTCTAGTAAGATATTTAGCCAGAATTTTATGAATAGAATTTAGAAGAGTAATATGGTGCCAATTACCAATGTGAAAAAGGTTACCATCCTTAGGAATAAGTTTGATAATTCTATTCAGCTCTTAATCAAGAGAACTTCATTCAATGGATTCAATAAAAACACAATAAAGGTCCATGCCAATAACATCCTAATGATTTTTAAAAAATTCAATGGGGATTTCATCAAAACCTAGAGATTTATCATTGGTCAAGCTAAACATTGCATCTTTAATTTCAATAAGAAAGATATCCTATTCTAAATATTGTTATAACTATCATGAACAATATTAGGTAAATGTTCACAATTAGAGAGAAAGTCTACATGATCAAAACCCTCTAAGATAAATACACATCGAAAATATCTTTCAAGAAAACCATTGATAATAAGAAGATTAGAACTCATTCAGCTATTAACTTCCATAAAGTCAATAATAGGAAAATTACCTTTACCTTTTAAGAATTAAAAAATTTCTTTGCATGGTTCTCACTCTACTTTTATCTAGTTGAGATGACTCTTGATGAAAACACTCTTAGCATTATGCATATCCATTTTTGTTTCACTGAGTGAACACAAGAAAGTCATTCTTGAAGATTAATATTAAACGAATCATTATGTAAGGTAGTGTTGATCTTTTAAATTTTATCATAGATTTTTTTCACTCTCCCTTTTTCTCTTAACATATTACTTATCTAACCAATAGACAAGATCATGAACATTATATATAGCATGCAACCACTAATCAATCCAACCTAATTTACCAAGGAATCTCATTTCTATGTTCCAAAGAGATGTTAAAATATCTTTTCTAGGAGTAAGAAAAAAATAAGATCATAATGTTGAACTAGAGATTTAATATAAAATTTCAAATTAATAGAAATTACAAAATGGTCTAAAATAGTTGCATCCTTATGAATTGTAACCTTTCCATCATATAACCAAGAAGAATAATTGGAAAAAATAAAATTGACAAGTCTTTCAAAAATCTAATTATTACCTTCACAAAGGTTAGACCAAGTAAACCAATTATCATAATAAACATTTGATCTAGTAGCATCAAATAAACAAAATTTTTGCTTAACATCACATCAAATAGAAAGCTCATGGCCTACAAGCTGAGAAGAAACTCTATCAATTTTATCATAAGAATTTTCACTGATATTAAAATCACCACTAAAAAGCCAAGACATATTAGAGAAACTTTGGAGAAAATACCACAAAACAATTTTATTTGCAAAAGTAGTAGGAGCATAAATATTACAAATACCAAAAGGACCTAAAGGACCTTAAAGAATAACCTAGACTAAAAAATTATCTTTTCCATGAGAGAATATTTTTAGACAAAAAATTATTGATAATGAGAGTTGCACAATCTTGATTAATATTATGATTAGTAAATACTATAGAATCATGAAGAATACTATTACTAGCCATGAATATATTTGAATTAGAAATCTTAATTTCTTGAAGAAGAATAAAATTAGGAACTAAATGTCACATGTGAATAAAAGCACTCACAAATTTTATCTAAAGTCTATTAGTAAGATCCTAGACATTCTATGAAAAGATTAACATAGGATGGAGAGGGAAGAGGCCACCTCTTTGTTAGTAGAATCAATATTCTTAAAAGAAATTATCTTCATATTTTGACCAATATTTTTAAACAAATTATTAGTAATTAAAAACATCCTAAACATGTTGACCATTCTAATGTTTTTTATTATTTAAAAATATTTTAAAAATCATCTAAATTAATAATAGCATTTTTTGAAACTTAGAGCATATATTTGTTTCCCTTTAGTCATTGAATTTTAATTTGCTAAGTTAGCTATTGATTTTAGGTCAAATTTCAAAAATTAAAATGATAGGATTAAGATTCAAAAATTATACCTTTAGATTTTTCAAGCTAAATATTAGGCTTGTATCATCTAACCATCAAGTCAATTTCAAAAATGTAAAATTAAATATGGATTAGCATATTTTAACTTAGGATAATAAATGCCTAGTTCTCAAGGAAAATGTTTCATTAGTAAATGGCCTTTTTATGAATGTGGCCTACTTGCCCCGTGATGAGTGGTGGAGTAATCCAACACCCAACCATATAAGTCACAAGTGTCCACACATGACCTGATCATAATCCATGGATGAGGCATTGTTAATAGGCTAGCAATTGAGTTAAGCTCATGACCATTGTCTTCCCATGTGAAGCTAGTGGAGTCTATGTGTAAGGTTTAGCTCACCATCAGGTATACAATATATGATGTTGTTTGGCCATTAGTGCTCCTAGCAACCAAGTAAATGATTCTATGCTAGTCTAAGCTATGAGAATTTGTTCCTAATCTATCATATACACCTTGGGCTTCATGTAACCGTTATTAGGCTACCAAGTGTTATGCTACTGGGTGTACCAAGCAATAACACTATTGGGTTTACCAAATGATTACACTTAAGTGCTCGAGATCAATCATACTCATTATTCTTACTAATAATAGTAAAAGTAAAGTACATGGAAAAATAAAACATTAACTAGGAAAATGGTAAACATTAGTCTAAGTGCAAATAGTAAACTAGGAGAATGCTACAATGGTGCAAAATAGCTCGATCTTTATTTCCATTCATAACTTGTACCCAAGTACAAATTTCTCAAACAAATATTTTGTTCACTATGACACATCACACTGTGAGCATCCACACTTTTAATCACTAAGCATAAATTCAAGAAATGAAACTGCAAGAGTTTGGTTACTACCAAAATGAAAGTTATGCAAATTGTGCACCCAAGTGTTGTATT
>MNCI01005170.1:50377-86044 GCA_015680685.1 Gnetum montanum | reverse complement strand
TTGCTAAAACATATTTTTGGCCATGATAACTTGCCTTGACAATCTTGAGTTCTGAGTTTTCCACATGTAACTTCTATAAGTTTTCCTTCTTGTTAACAAACTCTTTTTCGTATAATGCATATACACGGTTGCTACTTCTATTCTAGCTCATTTCTGGGCTTTCCAACTATCAACATGATCAAGTTAGCATATCAAAGGTTTACTAACCCCATGTATTCTATCAGGTCTTCAATCTACAGTTCTTTGTTTTTTATTTCCACCTAGTGGACATGAGATAAGATATCCAAGATGGTCTACCAATCTAGATTCTATGCTAATATTGAGTTAATATTGGTCCTTAGTCATTTTGATTTCTTTCTCATTAATTTTTTTATACATTCCCACTTGATCATGGAAATGCTCTTTGAGCCTTTCATGCCACTTAGATTTATTTTGCCATGTGCTTATTTCAATTATATACTTTTGTCAAATGGTGTGTACCTCCTTCATTAAGAGGGTTCTATTTTCTTATGCTAAATAGCTCATGTCTTGGTTGACTCGTACTAATTGTTCTTGAAGTTACTAAATGCTTTCTTTGAGGACATTCTTTTAGCATTCAATATTGGTCAACCTATCATTTTCTGCAACTATCTTCTTATTCTCCTCTTACAAAGTGGTGAGTGCCTTGGCATGTGTGTAAGTTTGGGCTTCAATCATTAAGGCATCCTGTAACACCTTCTCCTTCTCTCTCTCCATCCTCATATTATGGTTGATAATGTGATTAATGTGGTTGGACCTAAATTTTTCTAGCTAGTTAGGCATAATGAATTGAGTAGGATCCCTCTTTTTAGCTCTTATGGTCACAAGCTCTTCTTGTAATTTACAAACTTCATTTTTAGCATGCTCTACCCTGGTTTCAATCCTAAAAAGCTTTCCCTTGATGGCTATTAATTCAAACTAAACTACTATTACATTGCTTGGGATATCAAGAATATTTTGCATAACCTGTCCCATCTACAGCAATTAATTGAGTATATCTTCATGATTTGTAGGATTCATTGAATTAGCAGCTAACATTTGAGCATATCTGGCTCTAAAAAGACTAGCTAGCAACATAACAAGAAAATTAAAGGATTCTTTGATATGATCTATGATCACTTCTATGGCTCCTACTGCATCCTAATGCTACATAATCACAACTGTGACTCCTTCTTACATTTCTATCATCACCTGGAATGATGCAGCATTGCTAAAAATCTATTGTGACCATTTATCCCCTTCTCTTGACTATAATTAGATCTATTCACTAGCAAGATCTATGGAAATTGGGGGCCAAACTATACTCTCAATGACTTTGTAACAGTTGGTCCCTTCCCTTATTTTCCAGCTAAGAGTTTTAAAAAATTTTGTAAATGGCTCATTGTTAGCTTGTAATCTTGTGGTGATAGTAGTGGAACTTGCTACTATTGCTATTGTTACTTAAGTTGTTGTTGATTGCTAGGCCTAGCCTATTATTACTAACTAGCAATTGGTGTACTATCGATAAGTGTAGTGGCTATTGGATTTTCTACTTGATCCTCCTTTGAAGGCATTAGCTTGAAAATTTTTGCATATGAAGCATTTTGAGCCTTCCTAGGGACATCATTAGTGTACCCTAGGATTCCAGCTTGTCTACAAAGCTTCCTAATAAGGCAAGGGAATTGAAGTATCAACTTCCCAGCCTTTTTCTCCTCAAATCACCTTGAATCTCTAGGAAGTAGAGATGGGAGATGTTTGCATTAAATTTTTCCATTAAGATAGCACGTCACTTTTCTTATTTTTGTTTTATACCATCATTTATATTTTTACTATTTCTTTATTTTCTTGAATTAATTTTATTTATCATCTAATAAGTGCTCATGATGGTGGATTGAATTATATCATATTGATTGCTAATATTTGGTTTTTACCTTTGAATTATGATGCTGATATTAAGGTATGGTTCTTTTGGTAAAATAGGTAATGAGTCCATGTTGTCCACTCATCCATACAACTCTATGGTCTCCTTTGGCTTAGAACTATACAATCCCCTTTTTCTAAGTAAACTTGTTAATGAATTTGTGGCTAGGTATTTTTCAAACCAAGGAAAGACTCAAAGGATGAAAAGGGTGTGACTTAAAGGGGATTTGATGCATTGGTGCTGGCCATTCTCTTAGGTGCTTGGATGCTTTTTCTTGGGTTTTCTTCCATTTTGACATTGTTTAAATATCAATAAGCTGAGTGAATAAAAATAAGTCTTTGCATGGTGTGGTTCTCATGCATAAACATCAAAAAAAGAGAGAAAGGTGAGAATTCAAAGCACACCCCTTAGACATAATAAAGCAATGTGAGCTACAAGCATTGGTTATGGCACTAGAAAGACATGTTACCCATGCCTGAAGGTTCCCTCTAACTAAGGCCCTTTCTCGGTTCCTGCTTCTCCATCTCACTCTCCTTGGGATGGTGGTCATTCTTTGTGGAAGCATTCTTGTTGCCTTAAGAGGATGGATTAGCCAAGTGTATTAATGCAAGGTCACTGAATGTGGTTGGTTTGAGTCTGGATTTGGGATGAGTTCTACTCAGTTATCTTAACCATGAAATACACAAGGGGCTTTACACAACCTTGTTCTTGGGATTCCATTCTATTCTCTCCTCTCCATCTTTCTTCCCATTTTCCACCTCATTGTCAGTTTTATCATTAGTCCGTTCTAGGTTGATGCATTGTTTTTCTTTGGTGAATTCTTGTGGGTAAGTTTTTAACTTTTTCTTTCAAATGACATTCTTAGAGCCTATGGACTCTTTGGTTTGTGGGTTTGTCAAGGCATAAAGGGCATGAGCCTACTTTGGGGAGGACCCACTTGCATATCTTTTGGTTTGGTTAAGTTAAGTTCTTTATCCTTAGACATTGTTACAATCAAATTCTTTTTATTTACCCCATCCATGTCATCCAAATTGTATGCACCTTCACAACTATTTGTAATGAATTCCTTTTTATTGTTGTGAATACCCTCTTTCCACTACTTCTTGTGTCAAGCTTTCTCTAAATTGTATGGATTGCTTCTATTATTTAACCCATTCGTCAATCTTTCCACTAACAATATTAAGCAAGAAATCTATCACAATCACAACTTGGCTAGATAAAATCACCTATGAGACAAGGTATTCAGCCATTATTTATGTATTATATATACTAATCCTTAGTTAATAAGTAGTTAAGTTAAATTAGTCACTTAGTTACCTCTCTCCTTCCCTACTAGCATAGGACATAAAAACATAAAAGCTATAAAAATCATATGCCTCAAGCTTACTTAACCATACAATCGTGGCATACAGGTAAGCTTGGGAAGACAAAGATCAACCAACCTATCCTTGTTCCACAAGGGCGCATAAGCACTTAGTCCTTGGAATTCGACCGGATCATGTGTGAAACACTCATATCCGTATGGTTGAGTGTAGGGGTACCTTGCCGCTCATCAACAACCTAAGTAGTGTTTGCGCAAAATACCAATTAGATATATAAATATTTATAAGTTATAGAAATAATAGTGATGTGACATAAACATTCACTTAAAATTTTGACATGGATATAGATAGACTAATTCTATTTCTTGATCCCTAAGAATATATACAAGAAAGAAGGATATGAAGAAATCTACAAACTAACAAATACTAGATCTAGAAATAGGAAAATGAATTTTATTGCTAAACCAAACTTTACAAAGAAAGATGCAAGAAAATTATATAATCATAGAACATAGAAAGTAACCAAGAAAGAACTTGGAAAAGAATAAAAACAATCCTAGAGATTAGAGTAGGGATTAGAGGTAACAAATGAGAAGTTGTGTTACCTCATTTCTTTCTAATATGTGCATTTGATGAAAATCTCATTCAATGAACAAAGTTGCTATTGATGAAAACTTGGCAAGATGGAAAAAGGGTTGAACTAGATCAATGTGTGGATCCATATCCAAATAAAATCACCACAAGTTATAAGGACAACATGATGGGGAAACAATATGTGCCAGTAGGAAAAATAAAAGAAAAATCATAAGCTTTGAAAGTAGTAGGAGTGCTTAAAGGTTTTGATGCTTGAAAAGATACTATCACTAAGATTAATCTTGTCCAGTTTTCTCTCTCTTTCTCAAATGTTCAACCCTTCTTGAATAGGAATATGTTCATATTAATAGGCTAGAAATGCCTCATATATCATGAAATGATAGATTAGGGCATACATAAACTTCTAGAGGCTTCTAGATAGTAGAAATAATGTATGTAATTCAAGCTAATATCAAAATATTATTGATATAGTAGAGTAATACTAGATATCAAAAGGTAGAATGATGTTAAATGTCAATCTTGCTATTCAAATTGAGAACATTGAGATGGCATAGAGTAGAGCTAATTTTGAAAAATTAACAAGTTAGAATCAATGTAAAAGGTGATGTTGGAAGTTGAAATTAATGTTAGAAAATAGATGATGAGTGACATAAAAGGTATGTAGGATGTCAAATTAAAGGTTTTATAGAGATGATGACTAGGAATGACATTGCTAATGACATAGAACATCAAAATTAAGGCCTTTTATGGATACTTGAGCTATTGAAGATGTTGAGTGCACCTAGAACATTTAATTATAGAAAAATCTAAAGTGGGTACATCAATGCCCCTCTTGATGAATATTGCTAAAATATTAAAGAAGAATATATTAAGAAGATAAATTGTAAAAATTATTGATTAAATGTACTTACAAAAAAGAATAAAATAAAGCAGGATAATAGGGGAAAAAGTTAGGAATATTACCACTACACCTGTGATGAAGTGTTACACCACAAAATCGGGATGCAACTAGATCCCTAAAGTGGACCTCACCCCTACCTCACTCCCATGAATATTCAAGCTCTTTATGTTACGTTACACTTAATACTCCCTCACTACATTGGGCTAGAGACACTCATTTAGCCTTACCAAAGTGTTGAATATAGAGAGGAATGGAAATAGATGAGAAGAAAGGATGAGAGGAAGAAAATAGAAATGTAGTAGAAGAAGCTAAAATTATAGTATGAAAATATAGAGAGTAAAATAAATAGAGGAGAAAAGAGAATATCACCAATAAACCTATCATGTGGATGGTGTTGTGCCATAAAAATAGGGCATGGCTAAATCCTACATATTTTATGACCAAAAGGATGCCATATATAGGTGATAAATATGTAGAATAGTTATCCCTCCCTATTCCACTCAATAGTTCACTTAGTCAAATATTCACATGAAGTAATAAGATATCAGTCACTCAAAATCCTTACTAATTATGCGTAGAATATGATAGATAGAGTAGGAATGCATGATGAAAATAAATAGAAAGAAATAGAAGAATATGAGATAGAGATGAGGATAAGTAATCAAAAATAGTATAAAGAATGTAGGGTTAAAGAAATCTTATTATCTTGATATAGTATGTATCTCATCATAGTATAGAAGTGATGATGAAAAATAAACTACTATTTAGAAAATATACATTAAGTCTCAAAAAATTGGTATGTTTGATACTATGATAAAATAGTTGGCTACTTATAGTAGTGCTTCTAAAATGCTTTATTGATAGGATATTGAAATTGATGTCCTTTTAGATAATATAGATTCCATTTTGTAAGGATTGAACCACTAGAAAAGAAACTTGTGAGTTAGAAGAGGACTTTATGTCTTTGGAGTTTAGAAAATGGTGTAGGACCAAGTTACCTTCATGAATCTCTCAAATTCTAACATGTCTATAATGATGATACTGAATGTTCTCTCGATACTTGTGTAAGTGATTTAGAGCTATTTAGCATTTTTTTTAATAAGATCTAACTAAACGCATCTCATGCTTATGTTTTCTTGATCTGAGAGCCAATCATGCAGACCAATGTGAAGAGATGAAATAAGAAGCTCAACTAAAAACATTGCCTTAGAATCATAGGTTAAAAAATATGAGATGTAACTAGTGGATGTAAAAAACATGGTATGGTTGACAAAAAGAGTGTGGGATGACTGAATATGCCAATTACATTGGGTTCTTCAACCATGGTATGAAGAAGACGAATGAGAGTTTTGTTAGTGGGCCCAAGTTCACAATTATACTAAGGGTAATAAGGTGATGAAAATGACAAAGTAATTTGATACATACAAAAAAAAATTTAGCTACCTCCTTAATCTTTAACTAAGGATCATTATTAGTTACAATTTAGAGAGCTACATCAAAATGGGTGATGATATGATCAAGGATGAAGCAATAGATGAAGTGAGACTTAGTGGAATGTAATAGAATAGATTTTATTGACTTAGTAAAATATTTTGTAGTGGTTAAAATAAATTGACATTTTTGAAAAAGACATGTGATTTAAAAAATGTGAAGTTCTTAAGAGAAAACATAAATAATTGGTACATGCCTTTAGTAAGTGTTGCATGTCTTGACTAGGTTATAAGCATCCTTAGCTAAGGTTGACTACCAATAGTCTAAGAAAATGACACATGAAGCTATAGAGCATGATGCTAAATGTTCACCATAAACTTCTAAATGAACTTGATCCAACACTGTCTTAGATTATACAATATTAAGGTGATGTAGAAGAATACCTATAGTGTTAGCATGACATAATATATTAGGATTCACTATACAAAAATGTCAACTAAGTTTACATAAATCATTTTTCTAAGCATGTGTCAAATGATTAGGAGTTTCAATTATGGTGAAATAGTGAAGAAGATCATCATATTAATTATTTTCATTCTCTATATTAATAGCATTGACTATAATACTAGAATATTGTGTGATATATATTAAGAAAATGGATTGCACAAGTTGATCATGCATGGTGGATGGATCATTATGAATTGCAAATGTCATCAAAGCATCAGTTAGCATATTCTTAAAACATGCAATGTGAGTCAAAGTACCAGTTAAAAATAAAGAAATAAGTTTCTTATCCATTTTTAGATAAGAAATAAAATGAGATGCTTTGTAGTTGTATTTATCATTAACTTACCTTATATTAAGCTGAAATTTATCATAAATAATAATGATTTCCACTTATTTTGTAAAGCTAGTAGATGAAAATAAATTAAGACTTCATATTCAGCTATGTTTCTTGTACAATGAAAATAAACCTTGTATGCTTTCTAAAGAACCTATTTGGTAGGAAGAATGATAACATCAGTTGCATTAGACTTTGATAAAGCATCATTTTGTTAAGTATATCAGTCGACTACAATATCACAAATGCTACATTGCATCTATGTTAGTGCATCTTAGTTGGCTACTACATTTGCTATATCATAGCTATGTTGATCATCTCTATTGATGCAACCTCATCAATGTATCCCCATCGATGCAACTTGAGATAAGTTAATGCATATATGCTGACATAGTCTTCATATTTATCTATAAATATGTTAGCATACAACATATGTTCACCTTCATTTGGTTAGTAGTGTAGCTAAACTCTTGTCTTTTCATTTGCAAACTTAGAAAATAGTCAATGAGTGTGTGCAGCCTTGATTTGAGTCAATTGTATAGTGTTTTATTCAAGTTGCACTGTACTTGAATATATTTCATGAATGACAATAAGATTAAGACCGATCCATATTCATTGTGGTACTTTGACTAAGAATAGATTTTATTTTAATGTAATTTACTTTCCATTTACTTAGTTAATATTTACATTTTCATCCACATTAATCAATTAGCATAATGAGCATGACTATTTTTTAGCATAAACATGCATTCACTTGGTAATCTTAGCAACATTATTATGTGGTTCACCCAGTAGCATAACACTTGGTAATCCTAGTAGTGGGTATGTGAGTTAAGGATGTGTATGACAAGTTGGTAACAAGAAATCATCATCCTTAGGCTAGCTTAGGATTTATCTTCTTTTTATTAGTTAGTTTAATTAAATAATTAATTTCATGATTTTATCTAGCTTAGTCATAGCCACACAACATTAATTATCATATGTCTTACTTTGGACTAAACCATACATGATAAAGCTACCACTAGTCTAAGTGAGAAGATAGCAATCTACAATCAACACTTAACATCTATATATCACACTAGTCCTATCCACATAATTCAATCAAATCGTGCATACATGCTTTTGATTCATATGGTTGGATGTAGGGGATACTCATTGCTCATCATTAGTGCCACTACTAAGTATGATGCTAGTTATCTATATTAGTTATATTATAAATGATCATTGTGAAAGCATTAATAATTTATCTTTTAGAAATTATTAATATTTAAGTCACAAACATGTTTTCCTTACATAGGACTAATAGTCCATCACACAATAAGAACATTAGTAGAAGTAACAATATAATCTACATTAAAGAGAATTAGGGTGAAAAACTATAAGCAAGGATTTCATATGCTCATTCTAACTCTTACTACATTCAAATATCATGAAAAACCATAGAAGGGATGGAATAAGTCCTAGAATAAGAAGTATATCAAGGCCTAGGACCTTCTACACATCTAGAAAAGATGAACGAAAGAAGTATAGGAGGAGATATAAGAGCCACGGAGTGCCTAATCTAAGAAAACAAATCCAAGGATAAAAGAAAGAAAACCATGAATCCCTTGATGCAAGCTAGGGTAGATACTATTCTCTATTGCACATATGTCCAGTCCATGAATTTTCTCAAAAAGAGCAACTTCATCACATCATAGATGGAATTCATAATAAAATGAGAGAGACCCTTGGAATCTATACCTAAGGAAGATTAACAAAATCGAGAGTCCATTAAATAAAAAGGTTAATTGAACATGTGGTAAAAGAAGAAGGAGAACTATGTAAAAGGAAGAGCATATAAGAATATAACTGGGATCTAATCCTTCTTAAGAAGGAGGTCCATATTTGTGATTAGGAAGAAGAGCTTACTCTTGATGAGATGATTTCACC
Organism: Gnetum montanum; assembly: GCA_015680685.1. Classification (NCBI taxonomy): domain Eukaryota; kingdom Viridiplantae; phylum Streptophyta; class Gnetopsida; order Gnetales; family Gnetaceae; genus Gnetum; species Gnetum montanum. The sequence goes on along the minus strand of MNCI01005170.1, from coordinate 77,108 downwards.
TAAAACCTTGTCAATATAAAAGTCTATCACTAAGATTGAAATAAGGGAAGATAAGATGTGAAAATTGATAAATGAAAAATTTACAAACAACTTGAAATTCATAGAGGAGAAGTTAAAGTAGGATTAATTGATCAAGAAAAGAAAAGAAAAAAGAACAAGAAAACAAGAAATTGGTAAAAAGTGAAAGTAGCTATAGTAGGAGAGGTTGTAGACTTAGAGTTAGAGGAGGACAAAAAATGTGACATTTGCAATATGAATATACAAAGGACTACTACCTAGTTATGTTACATCTACAAGAGCTTGGAGATTTTGCTTTGAATCTCAAGTTTTTTAAAAAGAAAATGCCTAGAAGATTACCTTATCCATAAGGAAATTATACATAGTTCTAAAATCAATAATACTATCCAAGTGGGACTTCTCCTCAACCTCAATAATACTATCAACAACAATAGAAAAACCCATATTTGCAAGAAATACAATCACCAAACTAGTAATATCTCTATTTCTAGCCAAATCCTTATGGATACTATGTTTAACAATTTCTTCCAATGGCTCTTTTCTCCATGCCACAACTCACTACTACTATCCTCTTGAAAACCATCAACCCATAACATCTCATGTGGGATAACCATTCCATGCTTATCATTCATCACATCCTCAACACTCTCATACTCTCTTGCAACATATTCCACAACCAATAATGTAGGAAGGATTAGCACCACAATCTCAATAGAAGAATGTAACTTGTGTTGTGAACATACAAAGAGATAATAGTACTAGTAGCCCTTAGAAAAAGCCTTAAAAATGTTCTTTCTTTATGACAATTCCCACTTATGTGAATAAAACTATTAGACCTACTAGCACATCAAAACTAGCACAAGGACAATATGGTGTAATCCTCTTCCTCAAAAAAACTAGGTCTTTTAATCGCCAAAATTCATTCCTAATCCAAAATAAAACATAAGAGCTAAACATGATACTATGTAGAGACAAAAAATTTCATGCATTACTAATAATGATAAAGGATGTAGTTGTGGGCCAAAATTTTGAAGTGTTAACATGATTCCTATACTAATTAACAACAAAATTGAAAAACAACTATATATGTAAAACCATTTCTACATAATAGTTGCTACACTAAAAGATACCCAGTGGCTAGAAACTAAGAATATTAAACCATCCAAAATATGCATGGAAACATCCAACACACTTATCTTTTCTTATTGTAAGAAAATGAACCAAGAAAAAAACTTACAAAATAACATCTCACATCCTAACCATATACCAAAAGAAAGTGATGAACAAGAAAACCTAAAAACTAAAATAGAACATAAAAAGGAAAAAATATCTAGACCCTCTCAAACAGAAATACCTTCTAATCTAGTTGCATGTGTGTCTCCAAATGATCAAAAATTGATTACCATATATATTAAATGGACTAACAAATGAAAACATAAATCACTAAAGATGATAATAAGGAACTTATGGTGTATAACTGAAGAGCAATGAGATGCCCCCATGCCCAACCATATGAATCACTAAGGCATTATGTGTGATCTAGTCGAATTTTGTGGACCTATAGTTATCTAATGCACTAGCTCTTCTAGGAAGTGAAACGGATGTTGAGAATGTTCATTGTCTTCCCAACTACACTTGTGAGGTTCAAGGATATGGTTTAAGTGTAACTGAGGTATATGATTTTTCTTACTTTATCTTTTATAGATTTGATCACCTACAACAAGAATGAAGAGTAGAGGAATTTAAAATATAATTTGTTATTGCCTATCTAGCCTAACATAAGTAACCACCCCACTTTCCTGAACACATATACCATTGCTAGGTTACCAAGTACTATATGAATGCTCGAAGTGGTCATGCTCATGTTTGTTAACAACTGGAAATAAACTACTTAATTCCAATGCATTAAAGTAAAGAGCAAGGAAGTAAAATGCATTAAAGAAAATAGTAATCTATTCTCAGTGCTACAAGGATTGTTAAAAAAGTTCATTTTATTCCCATCACACTGCTACGCTTAGGTACATTAGTGCTTGAACAAAGAACTGTACACACTTAGACTTCTTTTTCAGGCACTCAAAAAATATTCTAACTCTAAGAAAAATAAATGGTTAAAGCTTCACTACTTTGACTGAAAAATAACTTCAAAACTATCCAAAAATAGAGCCCAAGAATGATATTTATAGACTTGTTATATATACCCCAACATCATGTACGTGACATCGCATCAAGACCCTAATGTCACGTATGCAACATAGCAACCAACATAAAAAATGTGTCCATCGTACCCCCACAACTGAATGAAAACTTGTCCTTGAGTGAAGAAGAGGAGGAACAAGTTCTTTACAACACATATTGGGTAGGTATGGGATCATTGACAAACACTACAACTAACTCAAATGGAATAACAAACTCTGAGTGCTCAAGTGTATAGAATTACAATTTTTACAAAATGGGGTGTTCATGATAAAAGTGAACACCCTAGATAACACTAACATCCAATGCCTCTTGGCAGCAAAAGAATGAGAGAGAGAGAGAGAAGAGATCCAACAATCACGAATGATCCTCATTATGTGGTACTATTGCATCCTTGGTAAAGATAGTCCCACTTCCAATCCGTGCTTCCCATTGCAGTCACAATAGAATCATGAATTAGTATATAATGTGTAACACATAACTATTAAATACCTTGTCTCATCAATGGTTACACTCAACTAGGTTGTGATTATGGTTGATTGATTCCTTGAGTAGTGTTAGCGAGAAGGCTGACAAATAGGGTGAAATAGATAAGTGGTCCATTAAATCAGAAAATGTTTAACACAAGGAAATATTTGAAGAGGGTATAAGAATTCACAATAATAAAAAGGAAAGTTCACTGAAAATAGTTGTAAAGATGTGCACAACTGGATGTCATTGATGGGATAAACAAAAAGAATTTGATTGTAAAAATGTCTAAGGGTAAAGAACTTAACTAACCCAACCAAAAGATATGTAAGTGGATCCTCCCCAAAGCAGGCATAGGCCTTGTTGCCCTTGCATAACTTCAAACTAAATAGTTTGTGGGCTCTGTGGATGATTAATGATTACAAAAGGTTAAGTACAAAAACCTGGAAGAAACTAACAAAGAATCCCAACACATCAAACCAGGACATCAAACCAAAACATGAAATCAGCAGTGAGGTGAGATACAAAAAGCATAGATGGATGAGAGAGGGAGTGGAATGGAGTTCCTAATTAAGGTCACATGAAGCCCCTTGACACCATGCAAAGATACATGCATTTATTTTGTCCAAGAGGTGTGCTTTGAATCCTCATCATTTTATTTTATTTTTCTTCTTGATAAGAACCATACCATGTGAAGATATATGCATTTATTTTGTCCAAGGGGTGTGCTTTGAATTCTCATAATTTTTTTTCTCTTTGTTTTATTTTTTTTTTCTCTGATAAGAACCACACCATGCAAGGACTTATTCAACTTCCTTTTATTGGATGACATGGAACGGTAAGAAATTTATGAAAACACACATGCACCCAGGAAAATAGAAAAGCACAAAGAATACCAAATCCCTTTAAAGTCACATACTATTCAAACCTTTGAATCCTTCCCAATTCTAGAAACTACCAATTATAAATTTATTAAAGTAATGAAAAAGGGACTACATGTTTCTAAAACAAGGAAAACCACAAAGTGTGTGGATGGGTGGATGTTGTGGACTCACTACCTATTACATGAAAAAGAAACCATGTCTTAATTATCCTTAATGAAATTCAAAGCCAAAAACCAAACACCAATAATCAAATAAAAATAATACATACCACTATCGAGTAATGCATTACTAATGTACTTGGCACTTATTAACAAAAAGTTAGAAAATCACACCAAATAAAAGAAAATATAAAAGAAAGTGTAAAATTTTCAAGAAATATCAATGTATTAACAATGGTGTAAAACAAAAATTAGAAAAGATTAATAACATAAAAATAAAAAGTTGTAAAACAAAAAAGTTGAAAAACTGAGGAGCCACTTTGTATGATTAGCATGAGTGGCCATCTCCCCCACAACTAAGTTGAAAGGGGGAGATTTGAAATATAGAACATGGTTGTCCATCTAATGAGGTGCTTGTTGTATTAGCTATCATATGCTCATGCAAAGGTTTAATTTGTTAGATGTTGACCAACTATTTTTTGTTTGGGCTCTCAGGTTTATAGATCATCATGGCCCCAGAAGGAAAAGTCTCATAAATAATGTAAGGTCCTTCCCACAACATTTGAAACTTAGTTCGTTGAGGTACATGTGTGGGATTCCAGTAGAGAACCTTATCTCCTAGTTGGAATTTGACTTTTCTTATTTTTAGGTCATGATGCTTTTTGTTATACCCCTTATGCAACTCATTAGATGATAGGGGTACTAATTGGTTTTTTTCTAGTAGGTTGAGATTCATCAATCATTCTTTTTGGGCTAGACCTAAGTCAAGGACAAGGTCACAAGTTGTTGAAAGTGTATGGAGTTCAGATTGAATAGGAAGTATTGGTAATTTTCTGTACACAAGCTCATAGGGAGAATAGCCTATAGGAAGTTTCTAGGTTGAGCAAAAAGGACATCATTGAGTTTTTTGCTCTAGTCCTTCATATACTTTCTAACAATTCTTGTTAGTATCCTCATGATTTTCCTATTGGTAACCTTAGCTTGGCCATTAGCTTGGGGATGGTAAGGTGTTGTGAGTTTATGTTCAACCCCCAAGCGTTGCATGAGCTTTTGAAAAGTAGTGCCTGTAAAATGAGTTCCATTATCAGAAATTAATGCATGTGGCACACCAAACCTATTTACAACGTTTTGTTATACAAACCAAGCAATAGTAGAAGATGTACAATCGATGATGGCTACTACTTCTACCCACTTCATACAATAATCAACAGTGACTATGATGTATGCCTTTCCATTTGACATGGGCATGATAAGACCCATGAAATCAATGCCCCAGATGTTGAATGGTTCTAGTGGTTAAATCCATTATTGAGGTCCCTCCATTCAAGTAGTCATTCCACCATCTTTTTGGCATCATTCACAAGAGTAGATGTAATGGTGATCATCCCTGAAGAGTATTGGCTAGTATTACCTTGCCATCAAGATTTTAATGGTCATGCATCTCCCAGCATAGTGTTCTCCACAAGGACCTTCATGAGTGTCTTGTAAAACACACAGTTGATCAGCATCAAGAACACACCAACAAGCCAGGCCATTGGCACACACCTTGTAGAGGTGTCCATTGATCTCCATGAAGTGTTTTACCTAGTGAAGAAACTATTGTTTCTTTCAGTGATCCAACCATTGTGGCATCTCCTAAGTGAGAAGATAGGTGAGAATCCCATCATACCATTTTGGCTTATTGGGTGTTTGTTCAATTATAGCCCCAACAAAGAGAAGTTCATTAGGAAACATGTCAGATAATCGATTTTCTTCCTCTTTTTCATCCCATCACAACTAAGACAAATTATCAATAACCACATTCTCAATGCCCTTTCAATCTACCATCGTAAGATCAAATTCCTGTGAGATCACCATCCACCATATGACATGGGGGCTCACCATTGGCTTGTTTATTAGGAAGTGGATGGCACTATGATTGTGTGCACAAACACCTTATGTCCAAGTAGATAGTGCCTAAACTTCTCTAGAGCAAACACCACCATCATCGATTCTTTCTCTATAGTGGTGTAGTTTAATTGTGCACCCACAATGCTTTGACTAGTGTAGTGGATGTAGTATGAACGTTTCTTATCAACTAATTGAGTCAGCATGGATCCCAAGGCATAATTCAATGCATCTGTCATAATATGAAATGGTCTAGACTAGTAGTGTGCTTGTAGGATTGGAGTTTCTACAAGCTTCTCTTTCAATTATTGGAATGCTTTCTCACATTCTATAGTCCAGAAAAAGGGGGCATCTTTCTTTGTTAGCTTGACCAACAATTTTGCAATCTTAGAGAAATTCTCTATGAATCACTAGTAGTAGCTAGTATGTCTAAGGAATGACTGAACATCCTTAACTCTTTCTGGCTAGTGGGTTATTCCTTGGATGCTCCTTATTTTTTCAGGGTCCACCTCAATTCCTGCTTGTGAGATTTTGTGCCCTAGTACAATGCCCTCCTAGACCATGAGGTGATTCTTCTGCCAATTGAGCCACAAGTTGGTTTAAACACACTATTTTAGCACTTACTCAACATGGTCTAGGGCTTGCTCAAATGTAGCTTCATAGGTGGAGAAGTCATCCATGAAGGCTTCCACACTACTAACGATCTGCTGTTAAAAAATGCTCAGGACTAGGTGTTAGAATGTGGAAGGAGCATTGCATAAACCAAATGGCATCTTGTAATATGCCATAGTCACCCAAGGACTCGTGAATGTTGTCTTTACTTGGTCTTCTAGTGCAATTTGAATTTGGTTATAGCCACTATAACCATCTAGAAAACTATAGTAGCAATGTCCAGACATTGTGTTGAGCACTTGGTCAACAAATGGCAATGGAAAGTGATCCTTGAATGTTGCCATGTTCAATAGCCTGAAATCAATGCAGACCTGCCACTTGCCACCTTTATTTAGCACAATTACAAGTGGGCTAATCCACTCACTATCTATAATGGGATAGATTAACCCTACCTTTACGAGTTGCTCAATTTCCTTCTTGACAATTTACTTCAATTTGGGGTTCAACCACTTTTACGGCTATCATTTTGGCTTCATGGCTGGGTCAATGTAGATGTGATGCTAGCATATCCTAGGATCAATCCCTGTGAGTTCAGGATATGACCAAGCAAAAGCTACTAACCAACTTTCAGCTACTTTTAATAGCATCTTTTTCTATTCTATAGCAAGTTTTGCATTGATTATAACTGGCTTCCCATTTTTTAAAAATACATATTCCATTCCAGCCAATAATGTTTTCAACTCAAGGAGCTCTTGTTTGAATTTTTAGGAATTTCCAACTCTTCCTAATGAGTATCATCATTTATGTCATCAGAGAGTTGGTGATGAACCTGCTCTAATTCATCCATGCCTGCGACATATGCACATGTCAAGCTTTCAGTTGGTTCCATGCAAAGTGTGCTATTTTTTTAATCAATGGTCAACCACTAGGTCCCCTACTATTTTGTGGTTGCTGCATATAGACACCTTTGAATTTCTACTTCTAGTGCACACTATTTGCATGCAAAGATAGATGTTTGCTTTACAGCCTAAATTTTCTACACGCAATTACACCCAAAATCACTATATGCGATGCATGGAACTCTCTTCTTCTCAATCTTTCCAAATGGGTTTTCTTTAGATTTCTCCAAGGAAAGATCTCTAATGCCCATTCTTGCATCAATGGTGCTTAGCCATGCCCTTTCCATTATGATTGGAAAATCTCCTTTGCAATTATCCACTTTGATTACTAGGAAATCGGTAGGATAAGACCACCCATAAATAGTGGTCACAATGTCTTCTACTAGTTCCAATGGAACAATGATGGATTGGTTTACCATTCTAATCTTATCTTGCTCTTCTTAAGAGGAGGCATGTTCCAAGTAGTTTACATCTCATGAGAAATTAAATTAACATCATAACTTGAATCAAGAAGAGCCTTACATGGTTCATTCCCAACAATCTACAAGTAAATTAGAGGACTTCTAGGATTAGCTAATTTCCCAGGAAGGTTTCCTACATCGATCCAATTAGACATAGTGTGAGTAAGCATTACGGTATGGATCCTTGGTAGATTTTGATTTGAAGGAGGCCCAAAGGAATTTGATATGGAGGAAGAGGAAGGAGCAAGGTTGTCAACCACAGGTATATGTGAGGAGTTAGGTGGACTACGAGGTCAAAAGAAAGGTCTTTTCTTTGATTGGACATTTGACCCCTATGATTGATGATTTGGTTGCAAATTAATAGCCCTCATAGTGTTGCATTTTCGCGATTGGGCCTAAAATTCATTCTACCTAGGTGGAGTAGGTGGTAGTTGTGCAATTGGAGGAGGAGTATGTGTAGGGACAAGAGGAGGATAAGGGTAAGAGGTGGTATCCCTTCTTTCATGTAGCAAATGAGCTCAGTAATAATTCGAAGGATGGTAGTACGGCTAGAAATTAGAAACTTGATTAGAAGAGTCACATGGAGGCATGGGTTGCTAAACATGGCAACCATATGGATCAAGCTGTTGGTAAGGGTATTGTTGCCTTGGTGGTGCGAGCGTCCATGATTATGGTTGCTACCACTATTGATACTATTCATACAGTTGTGATGGAGCTCCACTTTGATAATATGGTTTTTGCTAGTGGAACTGCCTGAGATTACCTTGAGGATAAGGTAACCTTCTAGATATTTTCCTTTGTGTAAGTTGTGGATGTAAGGTATACATCTCATACTTCTGTAGATGTGATATAATGGGGCAACATCCCTTAGGATGTTCATACTGATAGATGTCACACCCACAATCATCATTTGATTCATTGTCTACAACCTTTTCTATTATAGCAATCTTACCCTTGCCTTTGTAATATGCACATTCAGCTTTCTTACACCTCCTGCACTCATGCTCACTACTTTGTTCTTTGGACTCTTCAACAAGTTTGAGAACAACTTGAAATTTGTTATCCATTGAGTCCCTTAACTGATCAACCTTGGTTGTAAGTTTAGATTGGAATTGTTGGAGTGACAAGGTTTTCTTATGCACCCCCTCATCAAATACGAACTCATCCTCACTATCATAGAATCGAACCTCCCTCTTGCAAATGGAAGGATCAAAGTTGTACTCTTCTGCACTTTCTCTTTTTCTTAGTTCATCCTCCTCTTTAGCTACTTGCTTTATTAATCTTTGTATTTGTTGGGAACTTAGTTCTGACAATTACCCTTGGCCATAGACACCAAGGATTTTCCTCGTTTCATTATGAAGCCCATCTACAATGTGGCGAAGTTGAACCTATTGAGAATAACCATGGCTAAGACATTTATGCATTAATGCATAGTATCGACCAATGGTGGCATCCAAGGATTTGTGTGTTCCTTGTTTCCACCCTTTAATTTACTTCCTTAAGTTGGACACTCTGGAGTATGTTTGATACTTATTATTGAACAACTCAAGTATGCTACTCCATCATCTAATAGATTCCAACTCTAAGGACCAGGACCAGTTTTCTGCTTCCTTGATGAGTGTCCTGGGGAACAACTTCAATTTTTTCCACTTGTTCTCTATGTTCTGCAAGGCACATGCATCTTGAAAAGCTTGAAGATGATTCTACAGATTAGAATTATATCCCCCTTCAAATCGAGGAATTTTGTTCATGTCTAGCCTTTTGATCTGACTATCCTTCACATGCCTTGTTGGAATTCTCACTACCTCTACAATGTTAAGCATACTTCAGGTAGCAAGTAGAAGCTAATCAAGGCCTTGATCATGGTGCCTACAATACCTTGTACTACCTCTTCATTCATGGTGATGTGCCTCTCTTGAATGTCTGCACCCTTAATCTTTTCTGTCTCGATGGTCCCTTTGGTTATTTGGGTCTCACCGGTCGTTTCATTCATTTCGATCACCTCCATCATGATCTCACCTTCTACAATTATGATCAAAGCAAAAAGAAGAAGATGATGACAAAGGGGGAGGAAGGAGAACCAACATCATCACAGTGACCACTTCCACCTCTTCAGTGATCATGACCATGATCATGATCTTGCTTCTTATCTGCATCCCTATCTTGACTTTCCCCTCTAGCTCCTTCTTTGTCATTCGATCCCTTGTTACCAGAACAAGGATTGTGAATTGTGGAGTGCAAGTTCTGATTTTGACCTCCATCACCAAAGTTAAAGAGAGGAGTTTCATTGAATGGAATACCCCTAGAGAAGGATTCCTCACTAGCTTGTTGGTACAATAAGAATGGAGAATTTTTAAGTCTTTGTCCCTTCAAAAATTCATAGTGCTACTGTAGCTATCAGTCCCATAGACATTGTGCTTCAGTGGGATGATAATCCCTAACATTAGTATCTTCCATAATATACTCTACATGGTGGTCTTGGAGACCACATCATGTAAGCATTTGGTAGAGCATTGTAGGAATAGCTTGATCAAGTGACAACACAATGTTACCTTCCATGTCATGCCACTGTAGTTGTTCATCCTAGTGTAAGATGAAGGTGAAGTTTGACACATACTCATTAGGATGAGTATATACAATTCAATATTGTTGATGCAGTAGCTGATGAGCTCTATCCATCTTGGGTGATGAATTGCTCTTATGAAAAGAAGACATGTTCAATTAGTGAAATAAAAATCACAGTGTGCTTTGAGTATTTGCTATAGTAATTTTAAGATAAGATATGACTCTTAGGTTCAGTCCAATAATTTAAATACTTTTCACTAAGTCCTAGATAGCACACAAATCAATAAAAAGGTCCCCAGCAACAATGCCAATGATGAGTGGTAAGGTACCCCTACACCCAACCATATGAATCACTAAGGCATTACGTGTGATCTAATCAAATTCTGTGGACCTATAGTTATCTAATGCACTAGCTCTTCTAGGAAGTGAAATGGATGTTGAGGATGTTCGTTGTCTTCCCAACTACACTTTTGAGGTTCAAGGATATGGTTTAAGTGTAATTGAGGTATATGATTTTTCTTACTTTATATTTTATAGATTTGATTGCCTACAATAAGAATGAAGAGTAGAATAATTTAAAATCTAATTCGTTATTGCCTATCTAGCCTAATACAAGTAACCACCCCACTTTCTTGAACACATATAGCACTGTTGGGCTACCAAACGTTAAGCATTGTNACAATCCTTGTAACACTAAGAATAGATTAATATTTTCTTTAATGCAATTTACTTCNAACAACTAGAAATAAATTGCTTAATTCAAATGCATTAAAGTAAAGAGTAAGGAAGTAAAATGCATTAAAGAAAATATTAATCTATTCTTAGTGTTACAAGGACTGTCAAAAGAGTTCGTTTTATTCTCATCATACTACTATGCTCAAGTACATCAATGCTTAAACAAAGAACCGTGTACACTTAGGCTCCTTTTGCGGGCACACATAAAATATTCTAACCCTAAGGAAAATAAATGGCAAGAGCTTCACTACTCTTACTGAAAACTAACTTCAAAACTATCCAAAACTAGAGTCCAAGTGCGATATTTATAGACTTGCGGTATATACCCTGACGTCACGTACATGACGTTGCAACCAACATCAAAAATGTGTTCATCAATAACTAAGGGAATATGCAATCCATTTTCTAAATACTTACTCATGAGTTTAGTCATGAGGGAGGTGCCTTGTCTTAAATCAAGAACTACTAAGTGCATTTTCACTTTTTATTTTACTATTTTTTATCATATTTCTATTTCTTCAAAATTTTTTAAGTCTTAATACATTTTTTATTTCTTATTAATTTTTTCTTTTCTTTATACTTTTCTCTTTTCATGAGTCATTTCCTTTGTATTTTTTTGATATTTACTATATTTCTATTAATAATATTACTAGTTATAATGCAAAAGTCAACACCATGTGTTGGGTATTTGTCCTATGCTATTAAGACAATTAGGTAAATAATTGTGTAAAGTAGTGAGACCACATCCTCCATCCCTCTAGTTTCTAACAATAAGAGGTCTTTATGATGAAAGCAATATGGTTCTTCTTACATAAAACTAAAATTAACTCCTAATCATTATGACTTAAAGAAAGAGGGAAAGATCAAGAGGAAATGAAAAAGGATGTGACATCAAGGGAATTTACTGATGCTTTACACTTTCTCTGTGGGTATCACTACTCTATCTATTTATATCATTACTTATGTTTTAATTTTGAAGGAATCATGTTCTCAAATAAGTGTTAGCTTGCCATGTCACTAGAAAGACATGTTACCCATGCCTAAAGCTAGGCTACTTCTAGGAATTTTAAAGGTCTCTTAGACTAGTGTCATTATGTGACTAGAAAGACATGTTATCCATGCCTAAATGTACCTCACTAATCAATGACCAAGTTTCCTCAAATTTTAATATCTAAGTAATTAATTAATCAAAAATAGTTCCTTGTTTCTTTTGTTGAGTAATGATGTTTTCATATGGTTGTGGTGTTCCTATGGTGGTAAGTTTGGGATGTTGTAATGTAATATCACTAGTAAAGGTATGGAATTAGTTTGAAACCTAAACAAATAGGTATGATGATCATTTTAACAATAATTAACAAAAGAACCTATTGCAAACATGGTAAGGTATCTCACATCCCAATCTTTGTAATCCCTTTTCATCACATTATTCATCTCACTATTGCAAGCAATCATATGCCTAATGGTTTTGTATAGTATAGTATACGATCTTAACCAAGGTAGTTGTATGTTTTTTTGGAATAAAGACATTATCTACATTTAGCTTCTAAGGTACCCACAAACATCTATAAAAGTGGTTAAGCAAGGGCATTATGATAGGAGCCTGCTTTGAGGAGGATCTACTTGCATGCCTTTTGTTGATCATGGCTCTAAACCAAAACCTCACATTTTCAAGGAAATCATGGACAACTTATCTAAGTTCATACATTATTTTGAAATTAATTCTCACCAATTTTGATTAGTTTTTAATATTTTCATATTGAACTTGTAACTTAGCCTTCAAAAGAAGGGGTACCTTATTATAAGGAGTTACAAGTATTCATGGAACCCCTCAAGAATGGGTTTAACTTATGAAATTTAAGGCTGGGCTTAGAGATCGTATTAGCATGGAGTTGCAGAGCCAAGATTAGCAAGTGATGAGATTTAGGTGAAGTAGGACAAGAAGAGACTGATCACCCCTTCAACTAGATAGCCTAACCATGGTAGTAGTGCTAGATTACCTTTAAGGTTCTAAGTATCATAGGAAGATAATCTAGAGGATGTTACAGTGTATCAACTAAACATCAATAAAATTTCTTTCCACTATCTTCTTTTCTGCTTAGTTTCATGTTCATTTCTCATTATTTTTAAGTTATATGAGCAATCAACTTATTTCCACATAATGCGATGTTTTCACATAAGGAAATGATAATATTTCATTGACATCTAGGAATAGGATGTCACATTTGGTATTGGAGAAAACCATGATTTAGAAGCCAAAGTGGAAGAAAAATACAAAAGAAAAAAACCCACAACATATATATAATAGTGAGTTTTATTATTAATATTTGAATGAGAATACATTGAAAAGAGGGGATATGACAATATATGAATGGAATACATAAAAATAGATATATGAAAGAAGTGAAAAGAGGGAAATCAGTTATCTAGTTTAAATACCTTTAGAAGATCAATAATAACTTTTGATTGGACCTCACATTCCTTCTTGGTAACATTGTCCTTATCAATTACTACCTAGCATCCAATCAAACCATAGCACAGTTGCCTAATGTATTTAGTGGCACATGTCACTACAACCTATGCCTCTTCAATCCTCGCAAGTGTAGTTTCTAACAAATATACTTGAAGTGTTCATTTAGCCATGTCTTCTTGTTATTCCTTCTCCTTCCTTTACATACATAAGATCAAGGCTATGAGTATAAAGATAATAATAAAAAATAAAAATAAGAAAAGAAAAAGAAAGAGAAGAAAGAGGAGAAAACAAGAATTACTTATGTGAAGTTGATCATTCTTGATTTGGAGTATGTGATCATAGTTCAACAAATACAAGCTAGGAAAGTAAGACTTTCCAGTTTCCTTAAGAGTTCAAAATTCCTACTAACCTCTAGAACATCCTCAAGGATAACATGAAAAGTGGATGTGACACCAACTTGCACCAACTCATAATCACCTTTGAAGTCATAAAACTTGGAGTTCCTCAGGTGATACAAATCCTCATGGATAGAATAAGAAGTATTCCTTGCAATCTAGTCACCAAGATTTCAAAGAAAAAAAAAGTTATTCTTCTATAGCAACCACCAACTATCCTAAGAAGAAAGGTGAACCCATGATGGAAACAAAATAGATTATGCTAACAGATCCAAAAACAAAGGATACTTGAGTATCTTGAGGTAAGAAGCCCTTCACTAGAATTATAGGTGGAGAAGACACATGAGGAGATCTTAAAGGTGGAGGTGGAGTCTGTTCAAGATCAAATTTAAGTGGAGAATCCTTCCCTAACTCTCAAATGAAGTACCCTTAACTCATGAATACCTATACAAAAAGAAAGTAACATAAAGAACAAGGAAAAAGGAAAGTATTCTAAAAACCATATAATTGCTATTTGTTAATGTAGTTACCTCTTGTTCCTTTCCTTTCTCTTTTAGTTTGGCTCTCAAGACCACCTTTCCACTTGGACATTATTCTGTGTGCTTTTTCTAATTAACAATCAAGAGAATAGAATAAACAAGTAAAAAAATTAAAAGATATGATTGAGAACAAACCTTGAAACTCAGTTCTATGATCATTCCATCATCACCTTCTACCACATTAGCACTTCTTGAAGTTATCTCCCTAGTACCTTCTCTTGGTCCGGTTTGTAGCCTAGAGTGCACTATCACATAAAATACCATAATAAGAAAACTAATTAATAAATAAGAAAATATAAAATAAAAGTAAAAAAAAAACATTGTACCTCATCAAAATCCTCCAAATTACAAATCTTTATGAGACCTTCATTACCCTTATTAAAACCTTTAACTTGAGTCCCCATAACTCTTTCCTCCTCAAGAAACTTAGGGTATAAATATGGATTAAATTCATGGATGTTATTGATAAATGAATTATAACTTAAGATCAATCCCATAAGCATAGGTACACAAGTTATAATATAAGGTTCTTCTAGGTTGTTTTTAGTGGCACTAGCTAATTCCATGGTACGGTACAAGGAAGAGAAACAAGAAAGAGACTAATAATATACTTGATCATTTTTTGCACTATGAAGAAGAAAGATGGAGTAGAATTTAACATTGGCATACCAAAAACCCCATAAAAATTTACTATAGATATATTAACATAAGTAATAGTTAATCTCACTCATAAAATCAAATTTATAATATTGTTTTTAGATAAGAGAATAATTCTTAACATAATCAAATAATTCTCTTTGACAAAAAGATTGAAATTTAGAGGATTTTGCATTGGAAACAAAAGGATTTGCCCCACTATAGAAACCAAAAGCAATTCAAATGCTAGAAGAAGTAATAGTTAAACTTCCAAAAACCATTTTTGGATGAGAAACTTTCCATAGATGATAACTATTATACCAATCTCTTATGATATTGTTGTAGGTAGAAGTTTTAAAAATAAGAAATACTAGCAACTCAGACAGTCTAGAGGTTCTAAGAAACTCAAGATCCTCAACATCTAACAAGTTATGAACCAAATTAGTTACTCCTAGAACATTATTTTGATGTAAAATAATAAAAATTAATTCAAAGCTACCTAAGGGTGTAGGAGAGGATTATGCAAGAGTAGGAGAGGATTGGCCACGATGCTTCAAAGAAGCATCTCTCAACTTGTTATGCTAGAAAATCTCTCTACAATGGTTATGCAAAAGGATTGAATTGGGCAAAAAATACTTTTTTCTCCAATTATTTGATAGAACATCTAAAACCCTAGTAGTAGTAGAAGATGGAGCACACTAGAGAAAAGGGAAGCTACACTTAATACACAATTAAGTATTGATAAATTTTAAGTTAACATTTACTTTTCTTAATTTAAATCAAGTTAATATTTTCTTTTCTTGATTTTTTGAGAGTTAGATGAAGTAAACTGACATTATCCTGAGCTAAACACATAGTGCTCAAGAAGATTCTAATGATACCAATTTCATCAATATTCAACTTACAGTTTGGTAATTATAATGTTTCTCAATATGGGTGCAATATTTTAAATAATAATAATAATCATCATAATACAATTAAAAATATATTATTTTAAATATTTTGAGTTTCAACCCCAACACTAAAATTTAAAATGAATATTAAAAAAATTTGATTTTGGGCTTGGTCATAACCCATAGGATTATGGCCCACAGTGCCGTGGCCACTACAATGTCAACAAGAGGCACTGCAGCATGGCTAGGCCACACATTGCGATTGGCCTAGCCATGGTACCAGGATAGCTGCATCATTGTGTGGCCAACCTAGTCATGTCGTTGGGCCACCATGAACATATAAGTTTTCTTGTCTACCGTTCTCCCAAGCCGATCAGTTGTTTGCCTATCCTCAAACCACCTCACTATCGATGGTGCTGTGATCTTCCATCTCCCTGCCTACCATCGGCACCACTATCTTTTGCCTCCCTACCACTATCAATGATGTGTACTTTTACCTCCCTACCATTAGCACCATGATCTTCCACCTCCCTACCTCCATTGGTGTTGCCATCTTCCACCTTCCTACCTATCATTATCGTTGTAATCTTCCTCCTCCCTGCCACCATCAATGCTACCATCTTCCACCTTCCTACTTCCATTGGTGCCACCATCTTCACCTTCCTTACTCCATTGGCATCTTCATCTTCCACCTTCCTACTAGCCATCAATGTTGTGATCTTCCACTTTCCTAGCACCATTGGTGCCACCATCTTTCACCTCCTTGCCTCTGCTGATGCTACCATCTTTCACCTCCCTACCTCCATTGATGTTTCCATCTACCACCTCCTACTTGTCATTGGTTCTATCATCTGTTGTCTCATGGCATGATGGTCTTCATCATCCACAGCAACTTGAGCATGATCCTCTTGGTCGACAACACATCTGCATCAGCAACAACAACTCACACCGTTCCAAAACAGTAACCACTGATACTACACTGGCCAAAAGTAGGTCATGCAGTTCATAGTGGGCTACATAGATCACATATGCCGAAAAGGCTATAAGTGGTTGTGTAGGCCATGGTGAGAAGCATAGGGAGCAATAGGTCATTAGGGCCCCACTATAGAACTTGAAACCCTTGCTACCAAATTGCACTCGTTTGTGCCTCTCATGCTACCACCGCTACAGTTTCCATCCTCCACCATCGTTCTTCAACTCCATTAGTGCTACACTCCTTGCCCATCACCATTGTTGTCCACCCCAATAGTGCTTGTTTTCAAATGGGAAATTTACCAACAATTGATGGAAATTTCAGGATGCTAAACATTAAATATTGGGATGTGAAAAATATTTTCAAAAAAAGACAATTAGCACCTTAGTAGTAGTTGAAATAAAAATTCAATAATTAAGTGTGCTCCACTTAGAGTAGTACGAGGATGTGTGACCTCCCATGAAGTCTTGAAAAACATGAAACTTTTTTTTTTTTTTTTTGCAAACTTGAAACAACCATAAATTGTGGTTCCAGAGTCAATTTTTAAGGAAGCAATAACCATTTCCAATAGATTTGAACTTTTGGACACAATGGAATGATTAGATTCAACTTACAAAAGAGGAAAAATTAGTTTTTTGAGCCTTTATTTAGGGGTCCAAAACATGAATAGGTCCTGTAAAATTGAATATTTCCTTGAATAATTAAGGTCTTTTGTGTTTGAGTAAGAGTTCAAGAAGAGAAAATTCATTTATAGTAGTTCTAACCTCTTTCTAGAACTAATTAGCTACCACATGATCCATAAAAAGGATCCTAGAGACCAAGAAGTGACCAACTTGCCTGGTTTTTTCAACCTACCAATGTTTGAAATCCATAGAGTACATTGGAGAACAATGGAGTCCTGTGTCAATGATCAAATGGATGCCCTTGAATAATAGATTAATGAAATTAAAGGTATCCAACAGGAACTCTTTCAATCAAACAAAGGGTTCAAGATAGCTATGCAAAACATGTTTGAAGAAATTAGGAAATTATCCTAAAATTCAAAGGGAAAATGGTTAGAAGTGCAAAGAAAGATGAATTTGTTTGCTGATTCCATCAAGCATCGGATCATTTAGCCCAACCTTCTTACCAAAATCATTATCCACCTAGGAATCATCACCAAGATCAATCCCAACATTACCAAGATCAGAACCAAGATTAATTTTTTTCCTAGGGATCTGTATAAAGACTAGTTTCCACCTATTAAACATCAAGGTGCTAATATCCCTTCACAAGGCCAAAGATTGAAACTTGAAGGTGAGGTTTATTGAAATTGATAAAATTCACCAAGAGAATCATTAATCCAAGTTTATATCAAGAAGGTAAAATTGGATCATTATGATGGAGCCATTGGATCTATTTCCAAGGTAAAAGATTGCCTTGACACCATGAAGAAGTATTTCGATATATTGAATACATCAAGCCAAGAATTTTTGGAACTAACCTCCATGTATCTGAGAGGGTTGGTCGCAATATGGTGGAATGGACTAAGATCACAAGGTTTCATCACAAATTGGCTTAATTTTTATCAAGATTTTGAATAAAAATTTGTACTACATTCCTTCCCCAAGGAGCGTAACATGTGATTTGATTCACTAAAATTGGGTAGACAATCTGTGAAAGATTATTATAAGGAATTTTGTAACCTCTCTCTATATGTAAGCCATCGAGATGAGGAAGAATTGGCCTCAAAGTTCATTGGTGGAGTACATGTATAACTATGTCCCTATACACGTGCACATAATCGTTAAACAATTTATGAAGCCTATAAAATTGCTAAGGATTATGAAGAATTAAATCAATTATAAATTACCCTTCAACAAGCAATGGTAGAAGAGACACCCATCAAGAGAACTTGATCTAGATGCTTTGCTTGCAGTGAAGATCATTTCAAGAAATATTGCTCAAAATTACAATCAAGAATACAAAGGAAAAAATAAGAATAAAAAATCCAACGTAAATGTGGCCAAAGAAAAGATTCAAACCACTACTACAACAATAATGAAGAAAATTTCAGCATTAGCAAAGTCAAGTTTGAGAAACTTTTAATTTGCTTTCCTGTTTTTTGAAGGATCAATTAAAGGTTAAAAGATTAAATTTTTGGTTGATAGTGAAGCAAGTGATAATTTTATTTTACCAAATTTAGTTAAGTCATTGAATTTAAGCTTACCTTTCAAGAAAGTTGTTAGAATAGAACTTGTAGATGGAATGACTATAAGCAAGCATATTAAGTACAAACAAATTACTTGTACCTTGCAAGACATTCCTTCCATTGATGAATTCTTTGAATTTGAATTAAGAGATATTTATGTAATTTTAGAAATGTATTTTCTACAAAAAGTTGATATTACTACCCACTTTAGAACCTGTGTTTTAAAAGTACCAACCATGGACAAAGTTAGGGTCTAAGGGGGGTAGAAAAACAAAGCAAATTCACATTATAACTATTAAGTAAGCTAAGAGACTAGTCAAGAATGGTGGTACTATGTTGGTTGTAAAGGTAACTCAACCTCAAAAATCCTCTAATGTTAAAATTCCAAAAGAACTAGAAGAATATAAAGATTTATTATTCAATAAAACTAGGGAATTACCTCCAAAAAGAACTATTGAACATGTCTTTGATGTTTTTCTTGGTATATAGCTAGTTTTAAAAGATCCTTATAGGTTTTCCACATCAGAATTAAGGAAATTAAAAGTACAATTTGACCAACTGCTAGAAGAGGGGAAGATTCAACCAAGTGTCTCACCTTAGGGTGCACCAATTTTAGAAGGATGGTACATTAAGGTTAAGCATTGACTATAGGGCACTAAACAAAGTAATGATAAAAAAAAATCTATCCCTTGGCTAGGATTGATGACCTGCTTGATCAAATTACTGGAACATGTTACTTTTCAAAGGTCAATTTAAAATTAGATTATCACCAAGTAAGAATTAAGGAAAAAGATATTAAGAAAACTATAGTTTGAACTAGGTACGAATTGTATGAGTTTGTAGTGATGCCATTTAGATTAACTAACACACATGCAACATTCATGGCTTTAATTAACAATATCTTTTGAGAATACCTGATCAATTCATTATCATATTTATGGATGATATACGTGTTTACTCTAAATCAAGAGAAGAACATGCTAAACATTTAAAAATTATGATGGACATCCTCAAGGAATAGAAGTTAAGGGAAAAATTAAGCAAATGTGAACCTTTTAAAGAAGAACTATCATAGCTAGATCATATTATTTCTAAACAACGATTACAAGTAAACCCAGTGAAAGTTAGTGTAGTGCGTGACTAGTCAAAACTTAAAGATATTATAGTAGTTTGCAATTTCCTAGGCTTAATAGGTTTTTACCAACATTTTATTAAAGATTATTTTACCTTGGTAGTCACCTTAACTGACCTTTTCCAAGAAAAATGTGTGTTTAAGTTTGATTAAAAATATAGAAAATCTTTTCTTAGATTAAAAATACTACTTATAGTAGTGCCTATCGTGAGAATTTCGAATGAAGAAATATCATTTGAAGTATCTACAACTGCTTGTGGAGTAGAAATTGATGTAATTCTTTTTCAAAAAGATAAGGTTTTATGTTTGGACTCTCATAAATTATGAGGAACCAAGATAAATTTCTTAACCCATGATCTAGAATTGCTAGCAATTATTCATGCTTTAAAGGTTTGGATACACTATCTTTGTGGGAAAAGATTTGTATTAAAAACAAATCATAAAAGCCTAGAATACTTATAGAGATAACCAATGTTAAATACCTGACAATGAAGGTGGGTAGAATTATTGGTTGAATATGATTTTGAGATTAAATATATTCTAGACAAATAAAATGTAGTAGTTGATGTAGTTAGTCAAATATGGAACTTGATGATTAGTGTTGTGACCATCCCTATGGAAGAAGAAATTAACAAATAAAAGAAGATCCTCACTTCAAAAAAATCCTAACCAATATTTCTTTTGAGCCTCATTACCATCTTTTTCCTAATGGTCTATTGATGAAAGGAAAAAGGATATGTATACCAAAAGGAAATTAGAGACTCAAGTTATTACTTGAAGCTTATGAAGTACCATACACTGGACATCCTAGATATGTCAAGACCTATGTGATGATAGGTAAGTTTTACTTTTGACATAGAATGAAGAATGATATATCCACATACATTAAAAACTATCTAACCTATTAGATAGTGAAGGCCGAGCAAAATAAACCAAGTGGGTTATTATAACCTTTGAAGATCTCAACCTAGAAATGGAAAGATGTTACTAAGGTTTCATTGTAGAATTACTAGTAACCAAGAAAGAAAATGATTCAATCTTGATGGTAGTTGATCACCTATCGAAGATGGCTCATTTCATAGCCATGAAATCTATGAACACAACTAAAGAGACAACCCAAAAATTTGTACGAGAAGTATTTTGGTTACATGAGTGCCAAAAATTAATCATCTCTAATAAAGATCCTAATTTCATCTCCAAATTTTGGTGAAACTTCTTCAAGGAACTTGGGATCCAATTGAAATTTAGCACAATACATCACCCAAAGATAGACAATCAAATGAAACATGTTAACTAAATACTAAAAGATATTTTATGAAGCTACATGGGAAGTAGAACATATACATGGAAGAATTACTTGCATCTAGCCGAATTCGGCTACAATAATAATTATCAAGGAACCATACATCGAACACCATTCAAAGTTGTATATGAATAGAATTTCCATACACCACTAACTTGGGTAGATCTAGAGTGGAAGGAAGAAAAAATGAAAATAATAAAAAATATTGTTGTAAGAGCTAAAAAAAATCTACAAGCAACCCAAGACAAGTATAAGGGATATGAATATCAACATCAACTTAAGAAAGAATTCCAAATCAGAGATCAAGTACTACTAAGAATAAAGTCCACAAGGAGTTTCCTTAAGTTAGGAAAATATACTAAGTTAGCCCCAAGATATTGTGGACCTTTTAAAAGTTTTGAAAGAATTGGTAAAGTAGCTTATCGATTAAGTCTTCTAGCAAATTTAACGATTCATCCTGTTTTCCATGTAACTCTACTAAAGAAATTACATGAAAATGATGTGCCCTCTATGCTAGTTTGGAATACCCAACCCTTAAGATCCAACACCAACTTCGAGGTCAAACTAATTACAATTAAGGATCATAGAACAAAGAAGCTTCATAATAAAACTATCAATGAAGTACTCATCTAATGGTCAAATTATGATCAACAAACTAGGGAAAATAGGAAGTTTATTCTCAACACTTATCCCCAACTTTTTAATCATCATGATATTGAATAATAAATTATATTTTTTATTATAATAAATTATATTTATTAATTTATGATTTTTGTATGTACAAAAGATAATGAAGACAATAATGAAGCTAAAAATGAAGATCATAACAAGGCAGTTGTTGTTGACCAGTTGGACATAGAGGAAGCTCTCAAGGACAAGCTAGATGCTTAAGGGGAATAGATTGTAATGTCCCATCCCTTGTTAAGGATGAAATTATATTATAATCATGTAATTAGCCTTCAAAAGAAGGGGTACCTCATTATGAGGAGTTACAACTATTCATGGAACCCCTCAAAAATGGGCTTAACATGTGGCATTTAAGATCAAGCTTAGAGGTCATATTAGCATAGAGTTGTAGAGCTAAGATTGAGAAGTGATGAGAGTTAGGTGAAGCAAGACAAGAAGGAATTGATCACTCCGATTAGATAGCCTAACCATGATGTTAGTGTTGGATTGCCTCTAAGATCCTAAGTGTCATAGGAAGATAATCCAAAGGGTGTTATAGTGTACCAACCAAACATCAATAAAATTCCTTTCTGTTGTTTTCATTTTTGCTTAATTCCATGTTCATTCCTCATTATTTCTAATTTATACCAGTGATCGAGTTATTTCCATGCAATGCTATGTTTTTATGCAAGGAAACAATTGTATTTCANCTTAGTAACATTATTTCATAATAATCTTGAGCCTAAATGCTCACTTTTTTCCAAATTTTAAGCCAACTAAAGATCTAAAAAGGATTTAACTATTAAAAAAATTTCCAAAACTAATGTTGATCCTTTGGTGATTGTAGATGATACCTAAATGAATGCCTAAGATTGAGGGTATTTTGCAAGGCAAGGAAAATAGGTCAAAAGGAGGATAGAGAAGGGCATGCCCATGGATAAATCATAAATATAAGAATTAAAGCTCAAACATCACATGTTCACTTCCTGGAAACACATGGGATGATGAAGAGACATTTTAGTCCATCCTTCAAAAAATTTCTAGATAGAAAGTAAAGCGTCAACATAACAATCAAGGTTGAAAAATCTACAATCACTAGTAGCAACTTGAAGATTCATCATTAGTGGATTTTTTAAGACTTCTGTAATTCTATAAACTTTGATATTTGTCCACATTTTTTGTTATTTTGTAATACATCTGCTTAAGTAAAATTTTTTAATGAAGCACTCAAGTTTAATAATGTTAGTCAATCTAGTCTTAGTTACCCCACAATTTTTGTAATAAAACTTTGTCCAATATATACAACTTGAGGATGAATTTTTAGTGAGTCATAAGGGTATGATGAAGCATATTTTTGTTAAGTATATAAATTGTCTACAATATTGAAAATGCTACATTACATCTACATCGATGCATCCCCATCGACACATCTTAGTTATTTACTATATTGTAAATACTATGTCACATCTTCGATATCGTAGATATTATATCATAGTTGTAATAATGCGTCTTTGTCAACATAGCCTCATCAACATATCCCCATTGAGATAGCTTAATATGAGTCAATGCATATGCATCGACATAGTCTTCATATTTTCCTATAAACATGTAACATTCATCATTTGTTTACCATCATTTGGTCAGTAGTGTAGCCAAACTCTTGCAGATTTCTTTCATAAAATTATCAAATAGTTAGTGAGTATTTGAAGCATAGATTTCAATTAATAATTATATGATCTCTTATTCAAGTGGCATTGTACTTGGATACATTCCATGAATGATGATAAGATCCAGATTCATTCATATTCATTGCAGCACTTTGACTTAGAGTAGATTTTCTTTCAATGCAATTTACTTTCTGTATACTTAGTTAATATTTATTTTTTCATGCATATTAATCAATTGGTGGAATGAGCATGACTAATTTTGAGCATAAACACACATTCACATGGTAATTCTAATAGTTTTATTGCTTGGCTCACCCAATAACATAACACTTGGTAATTCCAGTAGTGAGTATGCAAGTTCATGACATGTACGACAAGTTGGGAATGGATACTCATTGACCTTAGGCTAGTTTAGGATTTATATTTTTATTATTAGTTAGGTTAATTAAATAACTAATTTCCTTGATTTTATCTAGCTTAGCCATAGCCTCATAACATCAATAATTAGATGCCTCACTTTGGACTAAACCATATGTGAATAGACTACCACTAGTCTAAGTGAGAAGAGAGTAACCTACAATTAACACTTCATGATTTAGATATCACACTAGTTTCATCCATGAAATTTGATTAGATCATGTGTACATGCTTATAATTCATATAGCAGAATGTAAGGGATACTCACAACTCATCAAAGTTGAAGGAAGTATGAGTTTCATTGAAGTGAAGAATGACATTAGGGTTATTTTTATTATTGTGCAAGCCATGAATGGTATCATTGAATTTGAAAGAAGAAATGCGATCAATTATGGCCTAATCTTTGATAGAATGCTAAGATAGCTAGCAAAGGTTAAATTTAATGAGAAAATTCTTCTAATGAGCTAATCGATGACTATCAGAAAGATTATAAGCAACTATCTTGAGTATGTTATCTTTGCAAATAATGAATACTTTAGTATTCAAAAGATAGTAGTTCCATTTCTTGAAAGTGAAGAAAATACTTAAGCAAGACTTCATAATAATTTTAAATCTAATCTCATCGTCTAAGAAAGGGTGAGAGATATCATAGATAGAAAGACTATCTTCATCCTCTCATCTTTAACAAAGCATAACAACTATAACATTGTTAGAATTAGAGAGGTAAAGATAAAAAGGATAATTAAATTATAAATGATGCAAGATAGGAAGAAAAGTTAAAATTTCTTTGATGGAATCAAAGGTATTTTAACAATTTTCATACCAAATAAAAGTATTAGACTTATGAAGTAGATGAGTTAAAGGATGCATGTGATCCATAAGTTTGGAAAGAATTCAATGAATGAACTAGAGATGATCTTGTAAAACACACATATCTTGAATGTTTTGAGGATGTGAAAGCTTCATCATAGCTTTTATCTTATCAAGATTAATGGTTATGCCCTCATGAAATATAAGGTAATCTAACATTTTACTTGTAAGAATATCAAAGACATTTCTTAGGGTTGAGACATAGGTTATACTTGTCATAGTGGGTTAGGACTTATTCTATCTATTGTTAAATTAAACTTGATGGTCAAATTATCAGTGTAATAATTA
Source organism: Gnetum montanum (assembly GCA_015680685.1). Lineage (NCBI taxonomy): Eukaryota > Viridiplantae > Streptophyta > Gnetopsida > Gnetales > Gnetaceae > Gnetum > Gnetum montanum. The sequence goes on along the minus strand of MNCI01005170.1, from coordinate 51,788 downwards.
ACTATCTTAAACATCATGTCACTAAAAATAAAAGGCATAGCATATTGGTAGGTAGATCCAATGTTTTTAAGTTCAAAGAGCATCTTAGTGTAGCAAAATGTTCTCCAAGAGGTCACGAAAGTGTATACTGCTAGTGCTCTAGAATTATTTGGATTTAGTTATAACCAAAAAATCCATCCATAAAGGATAAAATAATATGAAAAGTTGTGGAGTAGAAAAGCTAATCAATTTTTGGTAATGAAAAATCATCTTTAAGAGAACCTTTGTTAAGATCACAAAAATCTATGCATATGTGAATGCCACCATTCTTTTTAGGAATCATGATCATGGTAGAAACTCAATTCAAATAGTCGATAGGATGAAATAAGCTAGAATTGTAAAGTTTAGTTGTCTCTTCTTTTATGGCCAAAACTATGGCTGGATGAATTTTTTTAACCTTATGCTTAATAGGTTTAGAACCTTNGCTTTGTGTAAGTGACATCTAAAAACCCAAAAAAAAATATTTAATTTTAGTTTTCCCGATGTTTAGACAATGAGAGGTAGTTTTGTTGGTTATGATTAAAGTATGAGATTTTTAAATTTAAATTTTGACAAGTAAAAAATTCAAATAAATAAAAAAATATAATAAAATAAAATAATAAAGGAAAAATTATTTAATTTTTAGATTCACAAAGATTTGGTTAAGTCCTCTAATTAGTCAAATTTAGGATCTGGATTTTTCATTTTTTTAATGAGGTATTAGCTTAGTGGGCATTAGCTGCGAGTGCTCCTGGGCGGAGCTCAGGCAGCACATCCGCCGGACCTCTGCGCGGTACCACCCTGATGCTAGGTGTTCGCAGGAGGACAGGGGTAGACGGGAATCGCTTATGCAGGGCCTCCAACAGANGCCAAAACTATGGCTGGATGAATTTTTTTAACCTTATGCTTAATAGGTTTAGAACCTTCTTCCAAAATGACGTTATGTTATAACAACTTAGGATCAAGCTAGAAATGTTACTATATCCCTAAGAAAAAGCAATAGGATGTTTTTGGAGAGTAACCTTATATATATATATATATATATATTTAATATATATTTAGTTTTTTAGAGCTTTGTGTAAGTGACATCTAAAAACCCAAAAAAAATATTTAATTTTAGTTTTCCCGATGTTTAGACAATGAGAGGTAGTTTTGCTGGTTATGATTACAGTAAGAGATTTTTAAATTTAAATTTTGACAAGTAAAAAATTCAAATAAATAAAAAAATATAATATAATATAATAATAAAGGAAAAATTATTTAATTTTTAGATTCACAAAGATTTGTTTAAGTCCTATAATTAGTCAAATTTAGGATCTAGATTTTTCTTTTTTTTGTTTTTAATGAGGTATTAGCCTAGTGGTAAGACTCTTGACTTGAAAGCTTCAAGTCA
>MNCI01005170.1:7213-33401 GCA_015680685.1 Gnetum montanum | reverse complement strand
AATATGCATTTTGTAGACAACTCCTTTTTATTATTAAAAATGACAAAGTTACTGTTGATCATCTTTTGTATCATGTTAATCAATATGGTAAGCTCTTTGGCTCTCAAATTAATTGGTTTAAATCTTCAATCTTTTGCTATAAAGGGATTCAAAGTTGGGCTTTGTCTAAATCTTGGCATTTTTTACAAAAGGCTAATGTTTTCAAGTTGTTGGGCATTTCTTTTCCTTTGTTGGGTCTTCAAAAAATTTATGGGATGTTACTGTGAAGAAAATTGAACAAAAACTTGTCAAGTAGAAGGAGAAGAAGCTTTCTGTGGTTGGTAAGTTTGTTGTTTGCAAGCATATTATCAAAGCTACTTGTGTGTATTATTCTTCATGCTGGGCTCCTAGTATTTTTGCTTATCATCGCATTGATCAACTTGTAAGAAATTTTCTTTGAAATATTAGCCATTATAGGAAAGGATTTTTTCATGTTGCTTGGAACATTTGCACCTTCCACAAATAGGATGGTGGATTAAGGCTTCTGAACTACTATGAGCAGGGTATTGTTTTATGTGCCAAGTGGATGGTTAAATGTTTATCTGGTTATGAGCCTTGGAAGCTTCTTTTCCAAGCGCATTTAGATGGGAAAGCCTAAAGGTAGTGATTATTGGAAAAATACTCATTTTAACTAGATCCTCTTTCCAAAAGGTATTACCATTTTAGGTTCCATTGTCATTAAGCACATTTGGAAGGCTTGGAGTTTTATCAATGAGTTTTGGAACTTCAATAATATTACTGTTTCTTCCTCTATGCTTAATAAGATTTCTCCTTTGTGGCTTCCCAATAACAATGAACCTTGGGCTATTAAGTGTTCTTGTCTTTATAGTTCCTGGGGTAAGATTGGCATCTCCTCCCTTTCATCTCTTCACTTACATAATCATTGGATTACTTGGTTTGAGTGTCAATGCCTTTATGGTATCAATGAATCTCAAAAGTCTACTTTTAAATATATTTTGGATAGCTTGAACAAAAGTGTAGCTATTCAAGATTCTTATAATGACTTTCTTGATTGTTTTTGAATTAATGGTCATCAGGTTTTTCCTTGTCATTCTAAGATTATGTATCCTCTTGTTAGTTCTAATACTAATATCTGGCCAAGATTTAACCATCTTTGGAAGGTTAATCACAATGTGTAGGTTTGAAAGCAACATATTCAAAAGATTTGAATTGCCCCTACTCTTTCAAAGATTAGACATTTTTGAGGTATTTGGTTCATCAAGGTTTACTTATTGGTATTCAACACTCTCATTTGGATGTTCATGACCCTAGATGTCTTATCTCCAACAGGGAAGATACATTTACCCATTGTTTTTTTACTTGTCTCCTTCCTCTCAGCTCTTATACTTGGTGGAGTAGGTATTTACATGATTTTCAGCCAAGCTGGGATGAAGCTTTGTTTAGTGACACTCCTCAACATCAAGGATTTCGACCTTATACTTGGTGTTGCTTTCATCCCCTTATCCTTCATGTCATCTAAAAGTTTTGATGTAATGTGATTTTTAATATTTCTCTCCTTTGTTTTCTTTTAATGCTCTAGCTGAGTCTTTTAATATTTCTCTCCTTTGTTGCTTCTTAACTAGGGCCTTGTTTGATTCCTTTTTTTCCTTCTCCTGTGGAGAGATTTTCAGGTTTGACTATAAGAATGTAAACATGTTGAGGCTTCCCTAATTCTGTTTGGCTTTTTTTCCTTCTTATTTGATATTTCTCCTCTCTGTCTTTCTACATTTGAGGCTTCCCTAATTCTGTTTGGCTTTTTTTCTTCTCCGCCTCTCTTTGTTACCCTAAATTTTTTACTTTTAATATTCTTAATTTTTGAGACCGATGCCCCCCAGCCCATAGTGATTCTTTGCCGTGAAAAAATAGTTAATTCTTTGTGGTTCCAGCGACCCCATAATGCCATGAAATAAATCCTGATGTTTTTAAGCAGACCTAGACGCAGCAGCCGCTGCTGCAGGGAGCTGAATCAATCAACAAGGAGAGCATGTCCAAGGTATGGCTTTTCTGATGCAAAAGCTGATCAAGGCAGCCACCAAACTTAAACTCCCAAAACCAGATCTACTTCGCCCAATTCATACACCCAAAACTTGTGTGCCCTCATTTTCAACTGCTGCTCCAACAGAATACAATGTCTTGTGGTTTCTAGACCATGAAATCAAATATGAAAACGACAATGCTTCGTATTGCCAAGTATCCTCTGTACAATAACTCTTTTTCATATTTTTTTTTTGGCATAATCATTGAAACGATATTTATAGGTTTTATCAAGAACATTATTTTTGCAGATTCCTCACAGTAATATTCAGTACCAAGTGAAAGACAGACCTGGGGAGCAATGGATAGTGCTGAATAGGAAGTACGGTGGCGAAAATATTAGGGTGGAGGCAACCATTTTAGGTCTGGATGATGGCCAGGATGCTGTTGCAGATGATGAAGATGTGGATGTGCCATGTAATATATGTTTATCGGTAACAGTATCCAAACAAGGGTTTTCCTCTCCCATGGTTCTTGGTTGCTTTGTTTATCCTGAGGAAATTGTGGTGGAGTCTGTTTCAATCTTCAATCCCGGTGATGCAGCAGAAGAAAAGGTTTATAAAGGACCGGGTCTCAAGTAAGTTTGGCAAGATTTCAGATGTTGGTTTGGTTCATTTTTGGGTTTTTCTAGGTGCTAATCTTGCACAATTGATATTTTGTTGCTAGTTGGTGGTTTTGTTTTCTTCTTCTTCTTTGGGGGAAATTTTTCTCCAGATTGATTGTGGAAAAATATGAGAATTCTGCAGAGGCATTCTCATAATTTCTTCTATCCTTCCCACCCACCCATTTAGCTTGCATTTTGTCACATGGGATTTTTGAATTTTCTATTTCAGGGCAATGAAGGGTGATCTGCAGAAGGCTTTCAGGGAGTTTTTGGAAGAGCGAGGTATTGATCACAATTTCACCGGTTTTTTATACGAGTTCATGCTGAATAAAACCAGGAGGGAGTATGTTAAATGGTTAGAGAGAGTTAAGGTCTTTATAGAAAAGTAGATTGGTTTTTGGAGAAGAATGATATATGAGCTTGGCCTTAACCCTTAGGTTTGTTGCGTAAGAAATTCCAATTTTACTTGAGGAATCATGAATTCTAAGAGCTTGTGTTAATGCATTCAACGGTAAGCACTATTGTCTGCAATACTGTTAAATTGTTGAACACCGAGGGTAGTTTTGTGCTTGTTTTTAGATGGTTTTCTTGAAGGTACCTCTTCTTTGATGCCATCTTTTTTATTTTTTCCTCTGAAGAGAAACAATTCAGCTCTACTTTCATTTTTTATTACCTGATTTTGTTGTCACAATTAACCATATGTCAAAGATCCTAACAACATTTTGAATGGATATTTGATTAATGAAAATCTCGCAACACAGTTTTAGTTTTGCTATTCTTTTTATATCATTTGAGAAAAACAGTGCACTATTATGCTATCTGAGTTATCAAGTGAAATCCTCATTTACCTTCGGGTTTCTCAACTTGTATGAATTTTTAAGTTTATTTATTTATATGTCAACATTTCAGCATTTCATCTATTTTTATCTACTTGTGTAATTTAAGGACATTTTTACGGTTTTGGCCTTTGGTTTCTTAAATCTAATGATACAACTTTATTTTAAAACTGTTTGGTTTTACCATGTAAATCTGTATATTCCTGTGTGAGACGCTGGATTTACAGATTTAGGCCGAAGAAATCTGATCCCTCCTAATTCAGAATTCTTAGATTCAACATCTTGAAGATACAAACCTTTGCAGATTCGATCAGTTAAGCATGCCCTAAAAGATGTTGATTTTCCAATATCTTTTATTTTCGTCTATATGATGAATCACAGATTAAATTTTCATCTGTATGATGCATTGGGAAAGGAAATACCGATACCATGTCATGATGTTCCTGATGGCTCAAGAGAGAATTGAAAATTTTAACTTGGGGCACCCTAGGTTTATCTTAATAGTGAGCGTGGGCTAAAGATGCAGCGAGGATTGCTTGTGAAAACGACCTGTGGCCCTTAATCAAAATGCAAAACAAAATTTGACTCATGGATGAAAGGTTACGTCTAAAAATTGCCGTCCATCCTTGAGCATAAGTTAATGGCGTGTTTGGTTGCTGAAATCTTTAGGTTTGTATCAATACAAAGGTTGAATTCATAGATTCTAAATCCCATGAAACTGCACTTTTTGATGTTAAATCACTGTCGATTGACAAAATGTACATTCCATGGCTCATCAAGAAATCAAGAATCACTTGCAAAACCAAACAAAAATTTCAAATTAACAGGTTGAATTTGTTGCTTTTGCCAATTCCCACAACCAAATACACCTTAAAGTTGCATGTTTTCATTTTCCCTACCCATGGCTCACTAAGAAATCTGGAATGATTAAGCTAAACCATACACATTAAAAAAATTAGCAGGTCAAATTTATGAATGTTGCATTTCCCAATTCATGCAACTAAATATGTCCTGGAATTGCATCTGTCATTTTCACTATTATCAGGGTTAATTTTGGGGAATTCAAATTCGATTTCAAATTTTGAAAGAATTGAATGGTCTATTGGCTTTTTTTCTCCCTTTTTTAGGTTACAGTTAGCGTAAACGTAATGAGAAACCATGAAGAGCTTTCAGTTAAAACCATGGCCATCAAATTTTACTGTTATTTCTAAAATGTGTTCAAAATTAAAGGCTTTGTCTGAATTGCAACGGTTACAGAAACTTTACACCTTTAACAGAAACAGAACCTGGATTATCAGAAGGAAATGAACTTTTATCAAACTTGCGGTAACTACCGCCGCTAAAACCGTCCCAAACCATCATTGAAATTTAAAGTGGGAATCGGACTCAATCCCTTGCATTTTGGTACAAAACAATATGCTGTGATGTAATTGTGACTAGATTAGCTATATATTTATAATATATTTATATTTTTCTTGGAAGGTATATTTTTTCTTAGAGAATCTTTTCCCTTTACGAAAAATTGAATCTTGAGATCACGTGTTCTCATTACGGTGAATCGATTTATATCATTTTGCACGGTGAATCGATTTATATCATTTTGCATGATGGGAATTTTCCTTAGTGTTATGACAAGAGAAAAAAAACAGTATTATCGTTGGTGACCTGGTAGTTGGCATCTTTGCCAAAAATATATTTTAAGAGAAGAATTAATGGACTAGTGAATGGTTGTATATATGGGTACATAGCATTTCGGTAACGTATGAGTTTATTTTGTCCAGATAAAAGAAACCACGATAATATTCAAAAATCAATGATTTATCCTGTGACTTCGAGGGTCTGTGAAGTTGAAAGGGGCAAATTTTCTTGACTGTGCTGGTTTTTCAGCATATGGCCTAGACATTGGTGGTTGTGTAAAAGATTCTTTAAAAGCTAGGAAGTTTCAGACGCCCCAGTTGAATCAAATAAGAGAGTTCTTTATTTTTGCTCTTCCAGAAGACAAACTAACTTCTCTGGCAATTCATTCACGGAGCACCTTTCAAGCATCGCAGCAAATGAATGCAAGGAAATGTTAAAACAATATGCCAATGCAATAATATCACCAAATGAAGTATCATGAAACATTTGTTTTGAGGCATCCAATAAGAGTGCCAATTTTAGCAACGGTTCAACTTGGATAGAAATCTTAAAATATCTCGGGATGTCTGGAAATCTAGCCTTTGTATTATGTAATTTAGTCTAGAAATACAGTTTACTATTACAAGTTAACATACGGTGTTTTTCTGCTTCATTTTTCCACTATTTTACAACTACTTCACTTGCAGTGGCTGCAATGAACATTTTCCATTATTTGCATATTCTATCATTTTTGATATGTTGCAAGAACTCTTACTAACAGGCATCCATAGAATGGCATGAGAAACTGTTACTCTCAACTTCTTGTGCAATTTTTTGGGTCGGAGCTACCTCATTGCTTGTTGGAGCCGTGCTATTATGTTGTGAAGCAGGTTTTGGGATTGCTGTGTTTGGTACAGTTTTATCAGCATTGCTGGTATCTTGGCTTGAAACGTATCTGCGAATATGGTATAGCCCTCTTGCCTTTTTTTTATAACCAACAGAAACAAAAAGATTAGAAATCAGAAATTTATGGATCTTAGACATAAACAAACAATCTATTGATCTTAAGCACAACAAAAGCAGACAATATACCATACCTCCAATGTAGCCAAAATCTTCTGGGCGGCTGCCATTTTTGCAGTCTTTTTGTTTCGTTTTGAACCTGTTCCAGTAATTGCCATTTCCCCACTGCAGACTTCACCTCAACCATATGTTTCTTTTCCATCTCTTGCAAGCTTCCATTTCAGTGAATAGCCATGCTGGCAGCAAAGTTCTTGCAGCTCTCGCGAAGGGTGAAGATCCAGGGTTTCTGGAGTAACAATGGGAGATAATAATGGCACCATAATATCCTAAACACGATTAATGTCAAACCTTGTATCCTACTATTGCAGCAGTTATGCTTTCAATTAAGTCCCCAAGCACCTGATTCAGCAACAACGAAATGTTGTCAAAACATTTTAACCAAAGATCAAATTGGTTATATTTTCATCATCAATGCTAAACTGTTAACTATCTTTCTAACCTTTGGGCCAGATAGTGTGGCTCCAAAGGATATAAACCTCCTTTCGTGGAGTTCATTTTGTTCAGCCAGGCTTCCCACAAAATTTGATGTTTGTTTGACGAGTGCACCCGAGTCATGGCGAAGGTATTTATGAATGGAATGCTTAACAGCAACACGAGCGAAATTCTCGTTGTTGACTGCAGCAGAACGTAGGATCAAGCCGCGGTTGAACCACATAAAGACGATGAGTTATTAGAACATCCAGCACTGAGTCACCCAGAAATTCCAACGCTGCAATTTAAAATGTACATATCAGATCAAAACTCATCATCTGGTGCTCAGAAATTCCAAATTCTGCAATCTAAAATGTACATATCAGATAAAAAATCAACATCTTGGTGCCTTTATATCATCTATGATAGGCTGAAGCATTTGACAATGACTTACTATGGCTACCTTGACACCATATTGCCTCTAGTGGCACGTGTCTCAGCATATTCAAAGGCCACGTGTCTCAACATACGCCTTAGAATTAAACCTAGGAGTTGTAAACCACAGGCCAAACAGTGGGCAATGCTCCCTGAGGTATATCCTTGAAAACGTTATATATTCACCATTTTCTCAAAAGTTAGCACTTAAATGGTTTCAGCACATGCTGTCACTTATGAAAGGAAATCAAGATACAGTTACACATCTTTCCATCATGAAGATTGAAAATCATTTCTAACAAAACCACATGTAGATGGATATATCAATGTTGTTGTTTATGAAGATTGCAAATCATTTCTAGATGGATACAACGATGTTGTTTCATAAACAATATAAGTAGATCTTGTTTCCATGCTGAAGACATAATAAAAATTACCTGATAGCAACAGCCTCCCTCAATATCCTACTGTGATGGCATGTGTAAGGGCTTCAACTATAAGAGCTTTATTTTGAAACTGATAACCTAATAATGATTCCAGGCTACTATAGTTTACTCTTCTTAATATAGATGGATGGACAAAAGCACGCTGAACTGCATTCTCAACAAGATCATAACTGAAATCAACTTCAATATTCATCTACTTCATGAATTCCAGAGCAGCGGCTGCCCCACCACCAAGATAATGAGCTCCAATTAAGGACTCAACAACATCCGATGCTGTTTTTGAACACATCCACCGATGACCATTATCACATGTTTTACCTATTTTAACAGCATTATAATCAACTGGTAATCTGCTACTGCTCATATTATTGATACTGCACTTGCAAGGATTTGATTTTCGTGCTACCATCCCTGGTGCAACCCATCTGCGTGAATCGAATGGCTTATCACGGATATATATGCCTATTTCACACATGAAAATTAACCAAAAGAAAAGAAAAACAAAAACAACAACAATTAATGGTTTGTTAATGACGGGTGCAAGTTTGAAGTGACAACTTAAAGTATCCAAGATGCAATAAATCAAATAATTCAATAACCAAACATTAGAACCACTAGAACCTATACACATCAGAAAGTTACAAAATATACCACATAGAAAAAAGACATTAATTGTATCTTCACTACCAACTGCGATATGAGATGGAGATGCAGTGTTACATGTAATTCAACAAAATTGATTACATACCTATAAACGTTTTCTTCAATATCAACTGTTATAGTGGCCAAACAAAGAAAAAGGATCGGCTTTAAAGTGCAGAAAAATGAAACAGTTATAACAATGAACTTGTGAAAAATGCAAATTGGATGGAAAGTAAATTAGCAAGACACGTGTTTGATAAAATTAGTTAAGTTAGAAGATGAAATTTTAAGAGAGTTAATGCAGCTAGTTATAAAAATATATCGGTAGGGCTTTTCCCGAAGACTCTTCTCTGTGTAAATTAAAAGAAAGTGGATATACTATTGCTTAACGCAATGTTCTGTAACAAATCCAGCAGCTAGAAATGTTTATTAAAAGTTTTTTTCTTGTTATGAAGTAAATTCAAAGGCCCGTATTAAGTATTTTAAAGAAAGCATATTAAACATTTGACCTGAGCAAGGTCTATGATCACTTTGAGCTATCTTTCTTTGGCAGGTGCTGTCATTAATGATGAGACAGAGCATTGAAGGCAATTTTGAAGCTCAATACAGGCACCAACATTGAGAATTAAGGAAATTTTTTAGTTCTTATTATTTTCTTTTCCATTGTTAGTTCTTGTTATTTTCTTTTTCATTTTTTAAAAGGATTTATATAAATGTCTATATTCAGTTACTGTCATCATCATCAGTATACAAGGTAAAGTTGCTGCTGCCTCTATCAACGGCAGAAAATAATGCTAAGCACTAGATCAAACTGGGATTGCAGGAATATGTTATATATAATCAATTACTGAAAGTTCCAATCCAAACTTCATTCAGAGCGATGAGATGCCACCCTCCAAGGGAAAAAATGAATGTAAATGAAGATAATCACATTTAATTAATGAAACGATCTATCTCTCAAAGCAACAAAACATTCAAAACAAAGAGATACAAACAGGTTAGATCTTTAAGAAATAATGCTATTGTGATGAAGCATCTGGAATGGGAAGCATATACCGGAAGGTTCTTTGCAATAGCTAGATGATGAAGCGTTGAATTTGAAATCCACCAATCCCGGCATGCTGAAAGTTGCCCTTCATGCTTCTTTTCATGCTTCAAAAATAAATGTCTACTATGGCATATTTATGAAATGAATCACCCAGCAATTCTAGCTGTTCATATGAAAAATTCTCGAAGCATCGAAGTCAGGTAAGTGCCTCCATGATCTGAGCTGAAATAGGATGCTATGTTATTTGAACGGTAAGCGGAGAAAAAGCATATTTATAAATACAGTGCAGTAAAAAGGCTGCAAAAAATTCATTATTGGAAATTACCAATTTAGCAGGCACAATTGGACATTGAGGACGATCTTTTCTAATCGTCTCCCGCAGCTGAGCAGCCAACAGCTCATGCGATGCATGCTAGAAGGAAATAAATAAAGTGACTTTACCATAGAAGTTGAAATTCCCAACTCCAAACGTATTTCTGCTGGAAGCTCCACAAATTTGACTTCGTCAAGTTTTATATTATGTCCATTTTCTTCAGATAAAACACACCAAGCATTGCTTTTATCAACTTTATATCAGGAATAATTGTTTTAAGAAATAGATTAATTCGTATGCCCTCAAAAATATTTGACGTAATTAGCATGCTAATACAAAGTACTTTCGGGTTTAAGGATTATTGGAATTTTGATAGATAATGCAAGCGATCAAATCTATGAACCCTTTAGTTAAAGATGGAACTAGAGAAGCGAATAATTTAAAATTATGATATGAAGTATTTCATAATTACATAGATAGGGATCCATAAAACAGAATTCAGTTGCAGCAATGCGAGTTGGCTAATTTCATTATACTTTAGCTTAACCTCCTGGAACTAAACCTGTGGCTTGTAGACAGTCACAGCCTCGCCAAGAAGTTACAGCTCATTGATGTGATCTAAGAATCAATAATGTGATCAATTAGTATAAAACTGTTCTCTCTTTGAATACAAAGCAATTTAATGCTTTATTAGTCAGTGGGTTGGATATATTTATTGCCAAAATATTTCAATAACTGAAAAACTTTGATTGAAACTGTTTGTGTCTCAGGATGTTTTAATAAAATGTTTGCTTTGATTTTGCATACAAAATTTTGATGGTAATGCAATACGATACCAGCCAGAAATGTATTCAAAACTGTTTCATACATATTGGTGTACATACCAAACTAGTGTTCCATATAGTATGAAACTTGTCCTATCCCCCCAAGTTATCAATTTATGTCGTCTGCTCCTTTGTCTAGTTCATATGGTCCTTTGTCTAATTCATATGTTTTAGTTGTTTTAATTTCAAGCTTTCAATGTCATGTTATAGTTAGGTGTTATGATTTGAAGTCATGTTATGATTAGAGTCAGTTTAGCCTAAGGATAATAAAAAAGAAAGAGGGGCAAATATGTCATCATGTTATAAGTAGGCTTTTTGGCATAGTTCTCACCCCTCAAACTATAAATAGGGTTAAACACCCTGTATTAGTCTTTGATGATTGGCTGAGTTCAAGTATGTAACCGTCGCTATCTTTCATTTCTTGTTTTTCTATTTCACAATGTTTCACATTCTCACATGATGTTCTAGCTCATATTTCTATTTCAATCATCTCACACTCTTCGATATCTCACATCTCACATTAATCTCTCATTGATATCACAATTTCTCAAGTTTTCTTTGAGCACATCTCACAATAATTTTCATCTCATTTATATTTCATGCATGGTGAATGTCTGACAAGTTTCAATAGGTCTACAATGTTTTATAAATGAATCATACAATATGTATTAGATCTGAGCTAGTTTCAATCTCATTTCACAATCATGAATCAATAACCAAGAGTTTTGAGGTGATTCTTGGGGATATTCTTGAAACTTCAATTTCAATTTCTTAATTACAGGCTATTTCATAATTGTAACCCATTGAGGCATAAATTTGAATGTTAAAAACTCGAAGTTCCATTGACCTCCAGCCTGGTGATTTGGACACCTGATGTCTGCCTTGCCAACAAGCCATACTCTGACAACTAGCAGGCCACATAATTGATAAAGAGAATTCGATGTCCTTTGACACCCATCGATGCTTAGATTGCATTTAGACCAACATTTCACAGCATGGATTCTCAGTTTAAGGCTTCATAATGTAGAAAATGATTAATTGTGGAATACAAACAAATTGCAAAGCTCAAAAGATTCAATATTTTAATGATTACTGCAAGGAAGAATAATTTGTACAATAATCGCCGTGAACTCAATTAACAACAAACTATTTATAACAACAATTTTACACCTTAATATTAAGAAAGATGTGGTGTGTTGAAAAATCAAATGAGGTAAGTATAAAAACGTTTGAACCTTTTGATTTCTCTTCCACAAGAAAATTGTGAGGTCGATGTGTCTGTTTCACTCGTAATAGTGGTTGATGCAAATGTTTAAGCTTCCTTCCATATCTACAGATGACACAAAACCAATAAACTGTGAAATTTACGATGGTAGCCTATAGATATTGATAAACAAGACGATATGTTCTAATATAAACAACGAAGAGAAAAATGTCCTCACTTTTTCTGAAAATAATCAAAAAAGCTTTTGTAACAGTTTCCTTTTGGATCATCAGAAACAAGGAAAGCACTCTCAGAATTCTTGTCAAAAATAACTTCAGCTACTCAAGAAATCTTGCCGGTATGAATTGCAAGCACAGCTTTTCCAATAATATCAGAGATTCTTGGAATACCACTTGCCAAGATAATTGAATAAGAAGGGTCACAGTCAAAGGAGGACCTATGTAATAAAATTGCCTCCTCCGTGTTTCTTAAATTTTCATCACATACTACAAGGGAGAGTGCTTTAAACAACTTAGCTCCAGATGATTCGTCTAACAGAAAACCAGTCAACGTTTATTGTTGACTTACTAGGAACATGGTTTCCACATTCAATAGGTAAAACAAGGTAGAAATTTGAGCTATCCCAAAGGTTTTTTTATTCTGAAATATTTTCAACAATAATCTTTGAACCATCAAAATTTTTATTTCGATGGATCAGTCGTCCAAGTAGTCCATTGAAGAGTGTCTCCTGAAAGCTTTTTGCATCCTCTAACTGTTAAAACTTATAATACAGTAAAATTTGTTTTTAAACTTAAAATGTAATGTTTGATTAGTTCCAAAATTTTGATACACCTGATTTGAATCTATTTGCACAATTCCACAATGGAAAACATTTGCCGCAACAGTTTTTCCTCCAGAAAGAAACAAATCAATATCAACATTTGCAATATCATCATCCAATTTGATGCTAAGCAAAAGCAAAATATTTGCATAATCACTTTCCTCTGTAAACTCTGCAGTAAACTGTATCCTGTAAGCTTGAAAAGTCAGTTTGCCCAAGATTTCTGTCCAGCTAGCTGATAAAGCATGGGACTGCATTGTTGGGTGTAGTTCTTTTCTCTTGGTTGTACCTTTCAAAAGGCATATTCAGCTGATCAGCCCGATTACTCATTTCAAAATTTCATTCTTATCAATAAATAAACATACGACATGAATGTACAGTTAGGCATGCACCTTCATTCACCCAAAAGAAAAAAGAAAAAAGAGAAAGAAAAAAATCCACTATTATTCAAAATAAAATATTTTAAAATATATGTAAGAATATATTTATATGTTAAGTCCTAGAAACTTGTTTTTCTAATCAAAATAATATGTGTAACTAAAATATTAACATTTATTCTCTGGACATTTAAGAGAAAAATTGACATTTTTAAACACAAAATCAGTTAAAACAGATAGTTGAGAGACAGTAAAAGTGTATTCAAATATTAATACAGAAGAGAAAATCTCTTCCTTGCCGAAAATTATTATGATGTCTACTAGAACACTAGGTTGTACTAAGGTCAGGATTTGAATAATTGACAGCTTAGAATTTCAGGATTCCAATAAAAAGAAATAAATTAAATGCTTGAGAATACCTTCATCAGAATCAGTCTTTCAAAATCTACTCATATATTCATCTTCTTCAGGATATTCTATGGTGAACGGCTGCAAATAATCATCTAAAGCCCCAACTTCATGTAACCTTTTGCATCCCTCTAAGCATGCAAGCTGCTTTGCAGTATCACGTTTTGCACTTAAAGGGCTTATTACCTCCTGAATTGGGGCATTTGGTGGCAATCTTAGGATGCACTTACGATCCAGAATTATGGGTCTTGGTGAATAATAGCTAGAGAACAAGGCCAAAATGTTATAAACAACTAGCAAAAAGATGAAAATAAATAAGCATACCATTGATATGCCTTTATCTGAGATTGATAATTGAAAAAGTTAATATCAACCCTTAGTTGTTGCCAGGCAACTGTGCACAATAGTTGTTAATAAGAGTGATGCTAGAATCTTGATTGACTGTTGCACCAGTTGAAGGAACACACTATTTTTCTGTGTCATCCAAGCACTGAACTTGAAAGCCACCTGTGCGTTTCCTGTTCACTGCCATCTGAGGATTCCTCACTCTTTACAATATTAAACAAAATGTTTAGTTGCTTTTCATTTCCTCTGCAAATATGGAAATACAGGTTAAGATCTGACCAAGAACAAGTAGGACTTCTGACTGAGTCGAATTGTATACATTTTCATCAGATGTAGAAAACAAAATAATTCTTTGCAAGTTTGCTACATTTTAACAACAGAAAAGACTGAAGAACTGCCACAAACCTTTCAAGTAGTAGTATAAATTTTGAGCTGCTTTTCTGGGCACGGCCTCTTGATTGAATAAAGCTTCCTACTGTTTTTGGTGAAACAAACCGAATAACACAGCCGCAACTTTGAACATCAATGCCCCCTTCCACAACAGTAGTTGAGACAAGAACATTAGCCTATGCAATGATCCATGTAAATGGGTCTCATGATTTCAAGCGTCATAACAATAGGTCATGATAATTAGAAAACCTATAAAAATATGGGTGTTCGACCTGTCCATCTGAGAAAATTTTCAAAATTTTTACTGTCTTGTTTCTTCCTCTCTTATAGACAGGAGAGGTCTCACAAAATAAATAATCACCCTTGGCGAAAGAAAGACAAGTAAACTGCTGTATCAAATCTGAAATCACTTCTGCAACAATCACTCTTTCAACAAATATAATACAACTCATCTCCTCAACATGCCTGCAAATTGTAAATTCTTATTCCTTCTGTTTCAGTTTCTATGTCAGTTATAAAAATAAAATAAAATAATGTTTGGAACTCCTCTACATTTGCAAACAAAATTGATATACCTTCATAAGCATACCTTTGCTCTATTAGAATATTCAACAGAAGATGCACTTTAGGTGTCAGTAAACCTTCTTTCAAGGCTTTGGAAATACCATCAGGTGCTTTCAAGGTCTCTTGAATATCTGAAATGAACAAAATAGTTCTGTCAAAACTATCATAAAAAATGAAGTATTCTCATAGTGGGATTCTATAAGAGCTCATAAAATGTGGTTCTTTACTTCTTTTCCACCAAATAATTGCATTATCTCAATCCAAGTTTCTCAAAAACATCATTATTCTGGTTTTCCCATGAATATTGCATCATGATCATAAAACTTGAAAAAAATGCAAAAGAATGGTTCTTATATTGTTAATGTTAAAGTATTTATATCAGAAGACCATGTTAGAGTGAATGTTATGTGTATGGCAATGACGCATATGTTCTTAATAATGGTTTTAGGTTTCTTTAAATAATCCATTATGTGTATTGACAACTAATGAAACATGTTTTGATTCTCAAATGGACATGCATGCATTGAAAGGTCAATGATATATTTTCACACATGCTCCTGCATGTTTTCAGAAACTGCTACTCGTACAAGCACATGTAGAGGCTAATACTACTCTCCAGAATTCTTGAATAACATACTCAGTATTCTCCCTTGTCTAGTAGTGTTGTAGACGAGCTTACTCTTAACTCCATTTCATATAAGTTTGATAGGATATCAAACAAAGAATGGTGTCACACTAGCTGAGGGTTGTACTTAATACCTCTAGCATGATCAATTTTACATTACAAGCTTGATTAATATTCTTGAGATTTTTATTAGGATTCACTACCTATATTTGGAGTTACCATGTTTACTAGCATTTATGCCTTGTCTTTGTAAGACTCCTAATAATCACCCTCTAAAGATTAGCACAATTTTTGTTTTTTCTTTTCTAATCCTTTTAAAACATAGGATTATACATACATTAGCAACTAATAAGGATGTGACTCATAATGATGGGTTAATTAGAGGGCCTAGATACTTCCTTCCCTCATTAAGTTATTGATAGGATGAGTCCTTGCCACTTCTCATAATCATAAGGACCTATGCATCTATTACATATCATCTATCTTTCGTAACACTATGATGCCTTAAAAGCTATCATTGTCTAGGATGATTGCTAACAGTTCCCATCACTTGTGAAGCTAGAAAATATCAAACATTTATGGGACTCACTTGTTTCAAGTTACATTTTATAAGAAGCACCAACGAATGTGGTTGGATGTACTCATAGTCCTCCACTATGTTTCTATCATACAAGATTATTTAATCTATGATAGGCTTCAAACAATGGTTGGGAATAAAAAATATAGGTTCCAATGACTTTGCCCATGCAATCTAGCATTGCATTCCCACATTGAGGGCCATCCAACTCAAAGAATCTAGTTACCATTCAGCCATGAGTTGGGTTATCTTCATGTTCTAAACTACACAAACAAGGCTTAGCTCAACCATCATTTTTGGGCTATACCAAGATATACCCCTAGGATAGATGACTAGGGATCATACATGAGGTGGGTACGTACTTACAAATGGTACTTGCTTCATTGAAGACCTTAGGGTGTTGTGCAACTCAACCCCTTTGGGTCCAATGGCTTAAGATATTAACCTGAAGTAAGCACATGTATAGGTAGGGTTGGATAGTGGTGCTCATCTCCACATTGAATGCATGGTATATGCAATATAGATAAATAATGCGGTGTAGGAGCACCTCTCCCAATTCCCTTGTGCTTTTTCCTACAAGTTGTTTTGTAGGAAGACATCTTGGAAGTCCATGAGACATCTTGCCTAAGACTGGAGATTTAACAAGAGACGTATCAAGTTCAAAGGAGATGTCTTGGCCAAATTGTAGTCTTCTTAGAAGAGACATTTTGCTAATGAGGAGATGTCTTGGACACTAGCGACATGTCTTGGACCCTAATAAGACATCTCAAATGTAGGGGAGACGTCTCACACTCATATGAGATGTCTCATGCTCATGTGAGACATCTCAATAACATCCCATATTGACAGGGAGACGTCTGGGGCACCAGGAGACATCTTGTTTCAATGGGAAACATTTAAAAAACTCAAGATCCATGTAGGAAACATCTAGAGAGCCATTTAGGAAAGATTCCAAGGGCTTTGGATCTTTATAATCATGTTTTGTATCCATGCTTGGCAAGAGAAAGAGAAAAGAAAGAGAAGGAAGCTAGAACACATAAAAGGGAAGGTATGGGAAGAGTGTCCAAGGGAAGAGACATCGCAAGATATTTAGAGAGGTGAGAAGGGAATTAGAAGAGAGGTTGGATATTTGTCTATGCATCTCTAAGGCCAAGTGTGTGTGTGATCTTGGCCATAACTCTAAGCCTCTTAAATGGGATTGCAGATCTATGTGTGTTAGATTTGACTGGAGATTGGTCCTTGCTTTGAGGTCAATCTTGTGAGATCATAAAGCCTCAAGCTCTATAATAGTTTGAATGTGTGAGTGTGTTGGATACTTGGATTTGTGAATCCATTGTATTGTAATCTTCTAATAAAATAATTGAAGATAGTTAGTTATCTTGTTTTCTAGCAAAATATTTTTGTCTTTGCATATTATCTTGATTTAGTATTTGAAGGTGATTATTTGTGGAGTGAACCTATTTCATCGTTATTGGTATTAGAACCTAGTTTTATTGTGCATGGATTTTAGTTGAGGATGTTTTCAATTTCATATGGCACCCAAAAAGAAACCAATGCAGGCTCTAAATCGAGACATGGAGAGCATGAAGTCTACCTTCTAGATGATAGTTGCTTAGTTAGATGAAATTAGTGCAAAGGTGGATAGACATGTTGGTCCTAGCCATATTCCGATACACAAAGGAGATGAGCATGCATGTTCAAATGAAGAAGTTTCAGAACCAGGTAGAGAAAGAGTGTGATGAGTTGTTGTTGATGGGCTATATTGATGCAACCACATCAACCTAGATGTGATCGCATCAATGCTGCTACATCGATGCATGATTTTGTGTCGATGCATATGCATCAACATAGTCTCTAGTTTTGCCTATATAAATTAGCACACCTTTCACATTTATGGCATCCAATCATTAGTTGCTGGCTGAACCCTTGCATTTTTGCCTTTCCAGAGTTAGAATATTTTCTAAGTGCTTGCAATAAGAGTTGAGAAGTGTTTGGATCTTTATTCAAGCACTGTTGTACCTAAGCACCACAGTGTGAATGACAATAAAGACGAGCTTTCTTAATAAACCTTGCAGCACTTAAACTTAGCTTAATGTTTACTTCATGCATTTATTATTCATGTAATTTACTTTAATGCATTTAAGTAATTAATTCATAGTGATTAATTAATGCACATAATTATGACCACTTTAAGCATACATTAACGCTTGGTAATCTCAGTAGCACTTACGCTTAGTAACCTAGTAGCATTGCAACGTGTTTAGGATGTGTACAAAAAGTGAGAATAGATGTTTATGTTAAGATTAGTTAAACATTAATTAGTTATTAGATTAATTAGATATTTAATTACTTTATTTTCGACAATTAGGAGAATTAAATGAAAAACATAAAATGATAAAAATCATGTGCCTTAGTTACACTTAACCATACCTTTGCACTTCACAAGTGAAATTGAGAAGACAACGATCACGTCCTTTAGATTCACTACCTAGACCCAATGTACTTAGAGAGCTAAAGTCTATGAAATTTGACTACATTACTTAGTGAACACTAGTGATTTATATGGTTGGGCGTAGGGGTTGCTTGTTGCTCATCATTGGCATCATTACTGAGGAATTTAGTTAGCTACATGCACTACCTATGAAGTTAGTGAAATCACATAAAGATGTTGTAACAAACCCTAAAGTCAAAATCATTAAAATAACAAAGTATATAAAAAGCACAATGTTTTTCAAGGATTAATATGACTTCTTCTTACAAGGAAAATTCCCCGCTGTTGTTTAAGCATACTTGTAATTAGAGGCAAGAGGGTCCAAAACTACTTATACCCCAACAATGTAGAGTTATCTACATGCATTCAGATCCTCACACTTCAAATTTCACCTTCATCCTATAGTAGGACAAACAAATGTGATGGAGAGACATGGAGGGCAACATTGTGTTGCCGCTTAATTGCTCAATTCTTGCAATGTTGCTTCACAATCTCATGATATTGGGCATCATCAGGCTTAACGTTGTGTATGTTTTCCAGGACCATGACTATTGAGATTATCATCCCACTATAGCATAATGGAAAAGGGATCAAAAAGTGGAAGCTCGATATGAGGCTTTGAAGGGAAATGGTTCACAAACCCCTTATTTTTGCTAGGCCAAAAGAAAGGGGAAGACCCCTTTTCAGGAACTTTCCAATGCAATGATTCTCCTCCCTTCCTCAATGAGGAGGCTCTTAATCAACATATACACTCCATTGTGGACAACCTTGATTTAGGGAAGAATGGGTCCCATGACCATGGAGCCCATCTATGATATGGTGGAGCTACTCCCTCTGATAAACATGGTCATGGATCAAGGCAAGAGCAGCAACAAGCACCACAACCATGATAAACATGGTGAGCATGGTTGTGACCAATGGAGAGGGGGTAGTACAAACCACTCTGGTGATGGCTTTCTTTTCTCTTCACCTTTGTCATCCTCATTCTCTTCCTCCTCAAGCTTCAATTGAAGCTACAAGCGTAATAAATATTGTAATGGAGGTGATTGGTGGAATAGGGATGATCATAGGTCCCATTGAAATAGTAGTGACACAAGACGTAGAAAATCAAGGGAGGCCCATCATCATGATCAAAGAAAGATCAGAGGGCATCATAGAAATCATGATCACAGGAAATGCCATGATTATGATGAGCCTTTGCTTGTGACCAGGAACATGCTCAACATTGTAGAGGCAGTAAGGATTCTAAAAAGACATATGAAAGATAGTTGCATTAAATGGTTGGACATGAACAATATCCCTAAGTTTGAAGGGGGATACAATTTTGATCCACAGAACNTGAACAATATCCCTAAGTTTGAAGGGGGATACAATTCTGATCCACAGAACCATCTCTAAGCCTTTCATGATGCTTGTGTCTTACAGAACATTGAAAATGAATGGTAGAAACTAAGGCTGTTCCCAAGGACACATTAAAGAAGTTGAAAGTTGGTACCAGTCCTTGGAGTCAAAATTAATTTGTTAATGGAGTATGATGCTTGAGCTCTTCAACGACAAGTATCAAACATACTCTTGAGTGTCCAACATAATAAGGTAAATCTAAGGTTGGAAACAAGGAACACACAAGTCCTTAAATGCAACCATGGGTAGGTACTATTCTCTCTTGCATCAATGTATTGACCATGGTTATTCTCAAAGGGAGTAGCTCCACCATATCATAGATGGGCTCCATGCAGAAATGAGGAGAACTCTTGGGTCTATGTCCAAGGGAGATTTTTAGAACTAAGAGTCCATAAGATCCAAAGGCTAGTTGAGCAAGTGTCCAAAGAAGAAGGTAAGTTGAGGAAAAAGGAAACTACAAAGAAATACAACTGGGACACTTACATTCACAAAAGACAGGTCTAGTTTTGTAACAACAAGGAGGAGACACCACTTGATGAAGTGGTGCAACGCAAGACCTTATCAATACAAAAATCTATTTTTGAAATATTGGTCAAGGTAGACAAAATGTAAAACTCTTTAGATGAGAAGTTCCAAGTTGCTTTGAAAATTACAGAGGAGTCCAAAGAGCAAGGTAGTGGTTGTGATTGTAAGAGAAGGAAGGAAGCTAAACATGCCCATCAGAGGGGTAAGGGCAAAATTGTTACCATTGAAAAGGTTGTGGACTCTAAAACAGATGATGATGGTGGATGTGACATCTACCAATATGAATATCCTGAGAGATGTTTCTCTGTTGTGTCAACACTTGTAGGAATCTTGAGTGTATGCTTTGAATCCTAGATTGATAAAAAGACAAGCACCTAGGAGGTTACCTTATCCTCAAGGCAACTACAGGTAGTTCTACTAATAAGCTTATTATTCGAGTAGAGCTCCACCTCAACCTCACGAGTAGTACCAGTAGTGGTAGCACCCATAGTCGTGGGGGATGCCACCACCAACGTAAAAATACCCTTATCAGTAATCAAATCCATATGGGTACTATGTTTAGTAGTCCATTTCTCTGCATGACTCTTCTAGTCATGCATCATTCTAGCACCACTACTACCCTCCAAAATATTATAGAGCACAATCTCCAAGAGGGGAATCCCCATTTCCATATTACCCTTCATCATCCTTCTGCACTTGTACCTCCACCCTCAACTCCATCGCCATCTACTCTATCCATGTAGGGCAAAATTTCATCCTAGCTGTAGCAAAGAAATGCCACAAGGGTTGTTAACTTATAGCTAGCTCCCCAGTTGAATGGTTTGAACAATAAACCCTAAAATGACCTTTCTTTTGAACCAATAGTCCTACCAAGCCCTCATATATACCTATGGCTAATAATCCTGCTTCTCCTTCATCCTCTACAACACCATTCGAGATCATTTTGAACTAAACACCTTTCAAGGTCCATACTATAATGTTGATCCATGCAGTTATAGATTAGATAAAGGGCAACCATCTACCCAAGAAACATTCTGATCTCGGAAGTCCCCTAATTTACTTGCAAATCATTGGGAATGAGCCTTGTAAGGCTCTTTTAGATTTAGGTTCTAGTGTGAATTTAATCTCTTATGAAATGTATAAAGCCTAGAACTTGCCTCCACTCAAAAAGAGAAACATTTGTCTTGATTTGGTAGATCAATCCATCATCATTTCCTTGGGATTGGTGGAGGACATTGTGACCGCTGTCTATGGGTGGTCATATCTTGCTAACTTCCTAGTGATTAGAGTAGATAACTATAAGGGGGGCTTCCCAATCATCATGGGAAGGACATCGCTAAGTACAATTAATGCACAATTGGCCATCAGAGACCTCTCCTTGGAGATTTTCAAAGAAACTAATTTTGAAAAAATTGAGAAGAAGCACATTTCATACATCATGTATAGTGACATAGGGTGCCATTACGTGCAAAAATTATGGATAGTCAAAAATACAACAATCACAGCCTGTATCCAGTGTGTAGATGTCACATAAATCCAAAGGTGCTTGTACGCAACAACCACAAAATAGGAGGATACCCAGTGGCTAATAGCTAAATTTGCAAGTAGCTCAACCATCTGCATAATAAACTGAGAGCCTAACAAGAATCTACCTTGAAGGCATGAACAAAATAGAGTAAATCCATCACTAACTCTCCAATGAACCTAATGACACTAATTGGGGAGGGTTGGAAATCCTTGAGAGCTTTAAACAGGAGCCCCTAGAGTTGAAAAATTTTGCTAGCTAGAATGGAGTATGCTTTTCTAAACAATGGAAAGCCAATCATTATCAGTGTCAACCTTGCTATTGTGTAGAAAAAGAAACTATTGGAGGTGATCGAAAAATGGCTAATAATCTTTTCCTGGTCATATCATGAACTAACTAGAATTGATTCATGAATATGCCCACACTATATTTACACATATGCCTCCATCAAGCCATACAGGTAGCCGCACCAGTAGTTGAATCCCAAGTTGAATCAGACCATCAAAGAGAAGATTGAACAACTCCTCAAGGAAGGGTTCATCTACCCCATTGCAAATAATGAGTGGGTTAGCCCACTCGTGATAGCATCAAAGAAAGGTGGCAAATAGAGGGTCTGTATCTATTTCAGGCTATCGAGCATGGAAACATACAAGGACCATTTTTCATTATCATTTGTGGACTAGGTATTGGACACCATTTCTAGGCATTGCTTCCACAGCTTTTTGGATGGTTATAGTGGCTATAACCAAATCCAGATCACACCCAGAGATCAGGCCAAAACCACATTCATGAGTCCCTAGGGGACTTTTGCATACAGAAAAATGCCATTGGGCCTATGCAATGCCCCTACCACATTCCAACACCTTTTCTTGAGCATCTTCTAATAGCATATTGGAATAGGATGGAAGTCTTCATGGATGACTTCTAAAAATATGGAGCTACATTTGAGCAAGCCTTGGACTATCTTGAGCAAGTACTCAAAAGGTATGCAGAGAAAAAATTTAAGATCAACTAGTAGAAAAGCCATTTGATGGTCCAAGAGGACATTATGTTAGGACACAAAATATCACAAAAAGGGATTGAGGTGGACCTTGAAAAAATAAGGGTCATCTAGGAAATTACCAGATAACTTGAAACAATCAAAGATGTGAGGTCATTCTTTGGCCACACTGGCTACTATCGATGCTTCATCAAGAATTTCTCTAAAATTATCAAACCATTGGTGGAGCTGATAAAGAAAGATGCTCCATTTGTCTAAACCAAGGAATGCGAGCATGCATTCTAGAAACTCAAGAAAAAGCTCATGGAAACTTCGATTCTACAAGCTTCTAACTAATCTAGACCCTTCCACATCATGATGGATGCATCAAATTATGCCTTGGAAGTTGTACTCATGTAGTTGGAAAATCAAAAACGTTCATGCTACATCCACTATGCAAGAAGAAACATTATGGATGCATAGTTAAATTACACCATCATGGAGAAAGAGCTAGTGACAATGGTGTATGCCTTGGAAAAATTCAGGCACTATGTGCTTGGATACAAGGTGTTTATGCATACTAATCATAATGCAATTTAGTTCCTCATAAATAAGCTAATGGTAAGCCCCTGTGCAATATGATGGCTAGTAATCCTACAGGAATTCAATCTCACAATGGTAGATCAAAAGGGGTCCAATAATGTAATCACTGACTACTTGTCTTGGTTAAGATGGGACATTAAAAAGGACGAGAGCCCACTTTCAAATCAATTTTTTTGATGAACTCTTCTTTGCTAGAGCCATAACAAAACAAGTGCCCAAGGAACCCAATTGGTACAATGGCATTATCATTGATGAGTGGCGAGGTATCCCTACACTCAACCATAAGAATACGAGCATTTCACACGTGATCCGATCAAACTCTAAGGACTAAGTGCTTACGCGCCTTAATGGAACACTCAGGGTTAATCAATCATTATTCTCCCAAACTTACTTGTATTGTCACAATTGTATGGTTAAGTAAGCTTGCGGTATGTGATTTTTATAACTTTTATCTTTTTGATGTCTTATGCTAATAAGGGAAGGGGAAGAGAATTAAGTGACTAAATTATATTAAATATTCATTAACTAAGTTCTAATCGTTCCTAACACCAGTATTCGTTCCCACTTGTCGTACACATCCTGAACCAGTGCAACGTTGTTGGGATTACCAAACGCTAATCGTTACTGGGTTACCAAGCACTACATGCATGCTCGAAGCAGTCTTACTGAGTGTATTTAACTAAGGGGGTTAAAGGTTGAGAAAGATATTAATTAACTAGAAAAGCATTTAAACATTCAAAAAATAATTAATTACTATTTAGCTTAATCTGTATGCTGCAAGGTTTATCATAAAGTTCATCATTATTGCTATACACAAATGTGTGCTCAAGTACAAATTTCTCGAATAAAGATCTGTTCACTCTATGATTCCTATTGCGGGCACACAAAAATTATTCTATCTCTGGAATGGTAAAACTGCAAGAGTTTGGCTAAGGGTCTAACTCTAAATATCTAGAACTAAGGGCGCCACCTCTTATTTATAGAAGATGAGGCAGGACGCGATATCGCATACGCGATATCATGGCTCATCATACCCCCATGACTGAATGAAAACTCGTCCTCAAGTTCCTTACAAAATATTGGGAAGGTATGGAATTATTGACTTAAATGAAAAGTAATGATGAATGGGATGACGTGTGAATGGATCAATCATTACAATACATGACAATATTAGTGTTCATGACTACAAGAGTGAACACTATACACAATTGACATCCAGCCTCATTTGGCAGCTGAGAGAGAAGAGAGAGAAAGAGAAAAGAAGAAGACGTGTTGCTGCTGATGCCAGGATTGTGCCTTCCATTGTCCATCCATAACCGTGCCATCAATCTTGTTCCTTGCACAACTGTTCCAACACCAATCCATCCTAAGTGTTTCCTATAGGTCCAGTTCATTACTGTATGATTGCCATCTGCACACACAACATAGTCACATATGAGCAAGGATAAGTAAATCACAATACAGTTGACACCTTGCCTTGGTGTAAGGTCCATTGGCTGAGTTGTGATATGGCTAATATGGATTCTAGAGATATAACACGGGTGACTACCCAAGGTGTAGGGGTTAGGAGAAAATTGAAAAAATTGGACCAGGACCCTGATGACTAAGAGCGATCCTTCGGTAGCGATTGGATGGAAAAATATGAGTAAGAAAGATGGAGAAAAAGAAATAATGGCAACACCGATAAAATGGATGTCAGAGGTGGAAATGAACAAAACAAATGTTGATTTCCAGAATGTTTAAGGGAAAGAAGTTAACTGATGCACCAAATAGGAATGCCAATGGGTCCTCCCCAAAGCAGGCTCATTCCCTTTATGCCCTAACAAACCCACATTCAAAGAGTCTGTAGGCTCTGGAAATGTCATTCGGAAGCAAGAGTTAAAGTCTTAACCACAAGAATTTACCAAAAAGAAAACAATGTATCAACCAAAATAAAGACTACTAATACAACTGGAAATGAGGTGGAAAATGGAGAAAGAATGATGGGAAGAAAAGAATGGGATGGAATACCAAGAATAAGGTGGTGTATAGTCCCTTGTGTATTTATGGTTAATGTGACTTAGTAGATCTCATTCCAAATCTAGCCTTAAACAATCCACATCCAGTGACTTTGCATTAATACATGTGGCCAATGCATCCATTTGAAGTAACAAGAACGCTTCCACCAAAGAGTCACCACCATTCCGAGGAGACGAGAAAGGGAAAAGTAGGAAGCGAGAAAGGGCCTTAGTTAGAGAGAGCATGTTTGTTTAGTTCCATAACCAATGCTTGTAGCCCAGATGATTATTTTGTCTAAGGGGTGCACTTTGAATTCTCACTATTTTTTTTCATGAGAACTACACCATGCAAAGACTTATTATTTTTATTAGCTCAGCTTCCCAATAATGGAGCACGTCAGAATGGTAAGGAAAAATCAAGAAGAAAACATCCAAGAACCCAAGAGAATGGCCAACACAAATGCATCAAATCCCCTTGAAGTCACACCCTTTTCAGACCTTGAGTCCTTCCTCAGTTTGAGAAATTCCCAATCACTAATTCATTAATAGTTTTATTATGAAGAAAGGGACCATACAATTCCAAGCCAAGAGAGACCATAGAAATTTATGAATGCATGGATGACGTGGACTCATTTTCTATTATATCAAAAGAACCATACCTTAGTATCAACATTATAACTCAAAGGTAAAAACCAAACATTAGCAATCAATAGAATACAGTTCATACCATCATTCCAAGCACTTATTAGGTGACGAACCTAACAAAATAAACAACAAACAAAGACAAAACAAGAACA
Source organism: Gnetum montanum (assembly GCA_015680685.1). Taxonomy (NCBI): domain Eukaryota; kingdom Viridiplantae; phylum Streptophyta; class Gnetopsida; order Gnetales; family Gnetaceae; genus Gnetum; species Gnetum montanum. The sequence continues at coordinate 7,420 of MNCI01005170.1, read as the reverse complement.
AAAATAGAAACAAAAAAAAAACAATTACACAAAGAAATGAAAAAGTATAACGATGTTGCCAAACAAAAACAAGAAAAGTTAAAGAAATTTGTAAAAAAAAATATGTAAAAGAAAAACTTAAAAAGGAACTAAGGGCCTCAATTGATCAACAGAGGTGGCCATCTCCCCCATGACTGAGTTGGAAGGAGGAGATCCGAAATAATGAGC
>MNCI01005168.1:21095-34712 GCA_015680685.1 Gnetum montanum | reverse complement strand
TTAACTAATCAGCTAGGTCCTAACTAGTCCTAACACCATCATCCACTCTCACTTTTCGTACACATCCTAAACCAGTGCAACACTACTAGGATTACCAAATGCTAATCACTACTGGGTTACCAAGTGTTCCATGCATGCTCAAAGTCATCGTACTGAGTGTGCTTACTTATGAAGATTAACAAATCAATAAAAGCAACATTAATTAACTAATGAAAGAATTAAAGAACTATAAATAGCATTAAGGGTGAGAGATAAGCTATTATGAATGCTGTAAGGTTAATCATAATGTTCATCTTTATTTATAGACACAAGGTATGCTCACGTACGTAATTCTCGAATAAAGATTTGTTCGCTTTATGACTCCTACTATGGGAACTCAAAAATAATTCTAACTCTAAGAGGGAGAAATTGCAAGAGTTCGGGTAAGGGACTAAGAACTAACTGCCAAACCAAGTGTGCTTGCCTCTTATTTATAGGTAATGGGATAGGTCCTAATATCAGATGTCTGATATCACATGGTAGGATCCAATATCATGGACCCGATATCACAACTCATCATACCCCCATGACTGAATGAAAGCGCATCCTTGAGTTCTTTACAAAATATTGGGAAGGTATGGGATTATTGACTAAATGACAACTGACAATGACATGGGATGACATACTTAGAGTGCCTGGGGAATGGATCAACAAATATATTATAGCATTGGTGTTCATGCCCATTGTGGTGAACACTGTACATATATGACATTGAGATCCTCATTTGACATCTTGGAGAGAGAGAGAGAGAGAGAGAGAGAGAGAGAGAAAATGAGGGGTGTTGCTACCGATGTTGAAACTATGCACACCTTTGTTCATCCATAGCCACATGTCCAAAATTATTCCTTGCATAAATGCTCTAGCTCTAGTCCATCTTGAGTGCTCCCTCTTATCCCAGTCCATTGTTCATGAAATCACTATCTACACACATAACACACTCATGGATTAGCAAGGGTAGAAAAAACCTAATGTAGCTAATACCTTACCTCGATATAAAGCACATTGGCTAGGTTGTGGGTATGGAAGATACTAGGTTAGAGGTTTATGACTGATAACTACCCAAGGTGTAGGGGTAAGATAATTATGGAATGAAAAAATTTGTGATAGGGCCCCCACGACTAAGAGCAAACCTCTGGTAGCAATAGGGTGGAAAAATTTTAAAGAACAAGAAGGATAAGAGAAAAAACAATTGTGAAGCCAATAAAACAAAAGAAAAAATGGATGTCATTGATGAGGTGAATGAGAAAAAGTTGATTTTGATAAATGTTGAAAGGAAAGAGCTTAACAATTGCACCAAAAAGTAATGCTAGTGGGTCCTTCCCAAAGTAGGATTATGCCCTAAATACCCTAACAAACCTACAAACCAAAGAGTCTGTAGGCTCTTAGAATGACATATGGAAACAATGGTTAAAAGCCTACCCACAAGTGTTTTACCGAAGACTAACAGTGTATCAACCAAGATATAGACTCATCATAAATTAACAATGAGGTGGAATGTGGAAAGCAATACGAAAAGAGGGGAGAGAATGGGATGGAGTCCCAAAATTAAGATGGTGTAAAGTCCCTTGTGTAATATGTGGTTAAGGTAACTTAATAAAATTATGTCCAAATCTAGATTCAACTATCCAAATCTAGTGACCTCGCATCAACACACTTGACCAACCCATCCTCCTGATGTAACAAGAATGCATCCACAGAGCCAGCACCATCCCAACAAAAAGAAGTAGGAAGTGAGAAAGGGCCTTAGTTAGAGGGAATCTTCAAGAATGGGTAACATGTCTTTCCAATGCCATAACCAATGCTTGTAGCCCATGTTTCTTTATTATGTCTAAGGCGTGTGCTTTGAATTCTCTCTAGTTTTTTTTTGTGAGAACCATACCATGCAAAGAATTACTTGATTTAGTTAACTTCGTGATATTTGGTCAAGAGCAGGATGGCGGAAAACCTATGAAAAACCTCAAAGTACCCAAGAGAATAGCTAGCACAAATGTGTTGAATCCCCTTGAGGTCAAACCCTTTTCCATTCATGTGAATCTTTCCTTGGTTCGAAAAAATACCAAGGCACCAACTCATTAATAAGTTTTCTTAGAAAAGGGACAGTACATTTCCAAAACAAGGGAGACCATAGAGTTGTATGGATAATTGGGTGACATAGACTCATTACCTATTTTATCAAAAGAAACCATATCTTAGCATCAACACTAAAAGTCAAAGGTAAAAACCAAACAATAGCAATCAACACTTATTATAATACAACCCACCACCATGAGCACTTATTATGTGAGAAATAAGAATAAATCAAAGCAAGAAATAGTAAAAATGTTAACAATGGTGTAAAACAAAAATACGTAAAGATGAAAAATGTGTAAAAAAAATGTGTAAAAGCAAAGGAATTGATAGCTTAGAATCATTAGCATTGGTGGCCATCTCCCCCACGATTGAGTTGGAAGGAGATTCAAAATAATGAGCAAGGTTGTCCATCAATAGAGGTAGTATTAGTACTAGTTGTTTTAGGCTCATGGAAGGGTTTGGTTTGCTAGATGTTGACTAATAACTTCTTATTTGAGCTTTTAGGTTTGTAGATCATCATGGCCCCTGAAGGAACAGGTTCATGAATGATATAAGGTCCTTCCCATAGCATTTGAAATCTATTTCATTGGGGTACATGTGTGGGATTCCAATAAAGAACCTTATCTCTTGGTTGGTATTTGACTTTCCTAATCCTTAGGTCATGATGTTGTTTGTTAAAGGCCTTGTGCAGTTTGTTAGATGATAGGATAGATAATTGGTTTTCATCTAGCAAGTTAAGGTTCATTAGCCATTCCTTTTATGCTAGATTGAGGTCAAGGATAAGGTCACATTTTGTGGATAGTGTACGAAGCTCTGCTTGAATACGAAGCATCAAATGTTTACCATACACTAACTCATAGGGAGAGTAGCCTATATGGAGTTTCCATGTGAAGCGGTATGCCCAGAGAGCATTGTTCAATTTGGTGCTCCAGTCTTACCTATACTTGCTAATGGTTCATGTCAATACTTTTGTGATCTCCCTATTGGTGACCTTGACTTGACCATTTGCTTGAGGATAATATGGTGTAGTCAATTTATGCTCAACTCCTAAGCATTGCATTAACTTTTGAAATGTCAAACCTATAAAGTGTGTACCATTGTTAGAAATAAGTCCATGAGGCACACCAAGCCTGTTTACGATTTGTTGTTGAACAAATCGTGTAGCCATATATGATGTATAGTCCATAACAATGGTTGCTTTTGCCCACTTCATAAAATATTCAACAATAACAACAATGTAGGCTTTTCCATTGGACATCGGTGTAATAGGCCCCATAAAATCAATTTCCCATATGTCGAAGGGTTCTAAAGTTTGAATCCATTGTTGTGGACCCTCCATTCTAGTAGTCATTCCCCCATCATGTTGGCAGTGCTCACAAGATTGAATGAAATAATGAGTGTCCTAGAACAATGTAGGCCAATAATATCCTGCAAGAAAGATTTTCATGGCTATTCGTCTCCCTACGTAATGATCCCACAAGGGCCCTCATGAGTGTCTTGGAGAACTTTCAATTGATCTATATCAGGAATCCATCATTGAACCAAGCCATCAAGACATACCTTATAAAGGTATCCATTGATTTCCATGAAATATTTGGCTTGGTGAAGAAACTGTTATTTCTTTTTAACGTTTAACCTTTGTGGTGTCTTTTGTGTAAGAAGATAAGTGAGAATGCTATTATACCAATTTGTATCAGTGGGTAAGTGATTTTTTATCACACCTACAAAGAGGAGTTCATCAGGGAAATGGTCAAAAATTAGATATTCATCCTCTTTGTTGTCCCATTGCAATCGAGATAAATGATTAGCAACAACATTCTTAGTGCCTTTACGATCGATCATCGTAAGATCAAACTCTTGTAAAATCATTAGCCATCGTACAATGCAAGGGCTCACCATTGGTTTATTCATTAGGAACTGAATTGCACTATGATCCATATGTACAAATATCTTATAGCCCAATACATAGTGCCTAAATTTTTCTAGTGCAAACACCACAACCATTAACTCTTTTTTCATTGTAGTGTAATTGAGTTGTGCACCAGTGATACTTTGACTTACATAGTGGATGTAATAGGGATGTTTTTGGTCATCTACCTGTGTAAGTATAGCTCTTAAGGAAAAGTTGGACGCGTTAGTCATTATGTGAAATGGTTTGAACTAGTCAGGAGCTTGTAGAATAGGCATTTCTACAAGCTTCTATTTTAAGGTTTGGAAGGCTAAGTCGCATTCCTTGATCCATTCAAAAGATACATCCTTCTTTTCTAGTTCTACCAAAAGTTTTGCAATCTTTGAAAAGTTCTCAATGAAGCATCTATAATAGCCAGTATGTCCAAGGAATGATCGGATGTCTTTTACAATTTTAGGTTGCTGAGTGATTCCTTGGATGAATTTAATCTTTTCAGGATCTACTTCTATCCTTGTTAGTGAAATCTTATGCGCTAATAAAATGCCTTCTTGGACCATTAAATGGCTTTTTTGCCAATTGAGCCTTAAGTTAATTTCTATACATCATTTTAGTACTTGCTCTAATTGATCCAATGCTTGTTCGAAGTTCGCTCCATAGGTGGAGAAATCATCCATAAAGACCTTCATACCATTTTCTATTTGCTATAGAAATATACTTAGAACCAAACATTGAAACATTGTTGGGGCATTGCACAAGCCAAATGGCATTTGCTTATATGCAAATGTCCCCCAAGGACTTGTGAACTTAGTCTTGGCTTGGTCTTCTGGTGCTATTTGAATTTGATTATATCCATAGTAGCCATCTAGAAAACTATAGTAGCAATGCCATGCAATGGTATCTAAGACTTGGTTGACAAATGGCAATGGGAAGTGGTCTTTAAATGTTTCCATGTTTAGTATCCTAAAGTCTATACACACTCTTCATTTACCTTCCTTTTTGGGCACAATGACTAATGGACTAACCAATTGACTCTCAACAATGGGATAGATGAACCTAGTTTTTAGAAGTTCAATTTCTTCTTTAATCACTTGCTTAAGCTTTTGGTTTAGTCACCTCTGTGGTTGTCATCAAGGTTTCATGGAGGGGTCAATGTAAATTCTACATTGGCATATCCTAGGATCTATTCCCATTAATTCGAGATATGACCAAGCAAAGGCTTTCAAACATTTGTTTACCATTTTTAGCAGTCTTTCTTTTTGTTGAGGAGTGAGCTTAGTGTTAATGATTACCAATTTTCCATTTTTGAAAAATGTATACTCCATATTAATGGGCAACAGTTTTAACTCAAGGGGCTTTTTCTTGAACTTGTCAAGGATTTTCAACTTCCCCTAGTTGATATTTTCAATGTCAAGACTTGGAAGTTGGCGATGGACTTGCTCTAATGTATCTATGCTATCAATGTAGGTGCAAGTCAAGCTCTTAATTGGTCCCATGCATATAGTTGAATCATTCTCTTGGTCATCTATCAGCCACTAGGTGCCTTCCCATCTCATGACTGTTGCATACAGGCATCTTTGTATGTTAGTTATTGGTGCACACTGGATGCATGCAGGCAATGTTAAACATTTTACAAACCAGGACTTCTACATGTAATTACACCTTGTGTCATTGTATGCGATGCATGGAACTTTCTTTTTCTCGATCTTTCCAAATGTATTTTCCTTTGATATTTCTAAGGAAAGATCACATATTCCTAGGAACACATCAATTGTGCTTAGCCATGGTCTTTCCATTATGATTGGGAAGTCCCCCTTACAGTTGTTAACTTGAATAACTAGGAAATCGGCTAGATATGACCACCCACAAATAGTGGTGACAATGTCCTCCACTAGTCCTAATGGAATAGTGATGGACTAGTCGGTCAACTCTAAACGTATGTTACTTTTCTTTAGTAGAGGCAAGTTCCAAGCTTTTTACATTTCTTGAGAGATTAAGTTAACACCAGAACCTAAATCCAAAAGAGCCTTGCAAGGTTCATTCCCAATTATTTGCAAATATATAAGAGGACTTATAGGATAAAAGAATTTCCTAGGAAGATGGTCAGCTTTAATCCAATCGATAATTGCATGAGTCAACATGATCGTGTGCATTAAGTGTGGTCTTTGGTTCGAAGGAAGCTTTAAAGATTAAAATGGTGGTGAGGCATTTAGAGAATTTTCCACTTGTGGTTGCAAGGACTTAGTTGGACTGTTGGTTCTAAAGAAAGGTCTCTTCTTTATGCAGTTGTCCGAACCAATAGTAGGTTGATGGTTAATAGCCCTTGTAGCATTATGTTGCTACGACTGGGCAGGGAGCTCACCCTACATAGCTAGAGTAGGTGGTAATGGAATTAAGGGTAGAAGAGGTGTAGTCAGATGAGAAGGATAGCATGTTTGTAAAACCTCTCCTTTAGGAGAAGGAGTTCTATAGTACTCGTGGGTTTGGTAGTGAGACTAAGGAGTAACGTGATTGGTAGAGTCGTGTGGAGAGATTGGCTACTACACGTAGTATCCATATAGGTCAGGTTCATGGTAAGGGTATTGTTGATGTGGTGGTGGCATTCCCATGATTGTGGGTGTTGCCACTATTGATACTGTTCATTTGGTTGTGGTGGAGTTCCACTTGGATAATATGTCAAGGGTTGGTGGAACTGTCTTGGGCTACCTTGAGGATAAGGTAACCTTCAAGGTGTTTGCCATCTGTTTAATCGTGGGTTTAGTGCGTACATCCCAAACTCCTGCAGATGTGAGATTAGTAGGAAACATCCCTTAGGATGATCATATTGACATATCTCACATTCACCATCATTATCTGTATCTAAATCCACAACTTCTTCAAATATGGCATCTTTTCCCTTACCTTTGTTACATGCATATTTAGTTTCTTTCTTTTTTTCTCCTTTCTTGGTCTCTACCTGGCTTCCTAGACTCGTCTACTATTTTGAGAATGGTTTGAAATCTCTTATCTAGGGATTCCCACATTTAGTCCACCTTTGCCAATACTTTTGATGCAAGTTTTTGGATGGGAAAAGTTTTCCTATTCACCATCTCTTCAAGTGGTGACTCTTCATCATCCTTACAAAATCTAACTCCCTTCTTTTGGAGGAAAGATCTCTATTGTATTCCTCCGCACTTTCTCTTTTCCTTAACTCACCTTGCTCCTTGGCAACTTTCACCAACAATCTTTGTACTTAATGCGCTCTAAGCTTGGATAGTCTTCCTTGGGCATAAGTCGTAAGGGTTCTTCATGTTTTGTGCCTAAGTCCATCTATGAGCTGGCGTAGTTGTTCCATCTGTAAGCAACCATGGCCAGGGCAACAATGTAATAATGCATAATAAGCATCCAAGGGTTCGTTTCCTCCTTATTTCCATCCTTGGATTTGCTTTCATAGGTTGAACACTTGGGAGTAAGTTTGATACTTATCATTGAACAGTTTTAACATGGTACTCCATCGATGAATGGATTCTAGTTCTAAGGACTGTTACCAACTTTCCACTTCCTTGATCAGTGTCCGTGAAAACAACTTAAGTTTTTGCCACTTGTTTTCTATGTTTTGCAAGGCACATGCATCATGAGATGCTTGCAAATGATTTTGAGGATCAGCATTGTATCACCCTTCAAATTGTAGGATATTGTTCATGTTCAATATTTTGATCTTGGTATCTTTTTGGTGCCTTGTTAGGATTCTAACAGCCTTAATTATATCTATCATACTTTGGGTAGCAAGTAGGGATTCATTGTGATCGTATTCTCTATGGCGTCTATGATGCCTATGATATTCCCTACTCTTCCTCCTTTCACAGTGTGTTTCTCTAGAATGCCCTTGTCCCCTTTCTTGACTATTTTGTCTATTATTTCTATTTTGCCTACCATTATCCTCAGGGTCTTTCCTTTTGCAATTGCATTCCAATCCTAAAAGAGAGGGGGAAGGAGATGATGGAGGTGAAGAGGGAGGAGGACCATCACCATGATGATGCCTGCTACCTTCTCTTCAGTGGTCATGACCTCAATTGCGGTTATGATCAAAATGTCCATATTTATCATGTGTTTGTGTTCCTTTTTGGATCCTTTTTGTCCATCGATACTAAAATCTGAGTTATGGATAGTTGAGTGAAGATTTTGATACACAACCCCTTGACCGAAGTCAACAGGAGGAACATCATTTTTTGGAAGACCTCTTGAGGTAGGTTCACCACCCTCATTTTCACCTATGACATATGGGACATCTTGCGACCACTTCCCCTTCATAAATTTATGATGTCTCTTCTATTGTAAGTTCCTTTGGCATTGTGCCTCCATGGGTTGATACTCTCTCAAGTCATGTTCATGCACAATGTACTCTGCCTGTAAGTGTTGCATATCATTTCATGTGAGAGCACGAAGAAGCATGCTTGGGACGAAATGATTGGGAGGTAACACTATGTTACCTTCTAAATAACACCAACGCAGTTGTTCATCTTGGTGCAGGATAAAGGTAAAGTTTGGTATATAATCATTGGGATGAACGTATACCACACAAAATTGTTGGGGCACTGGTGGGTCATCATGTGTACTCTACCTCCGATTGTTCATTGTGTCAGACCTAGGTAGTAAAACACTCTCGTAAGAAGAAGGATACATGATTAATTCTTCAGTGTGTGACACTTTTCTCTTCTCTTTTCTAATAATTTTAAGATAACCAACCCTAAGGGTTCGTTCCAATGACGGGAAGATTCCTAAGTTCTAATTAGCACACAAACAACAAAGTCCATAGTAATGGTGCCCATGATGAGTAGTGAGGTACCCCTACACTCAATCATATGAATACAAGCATTATGCGTGATCCATTTGAACTCCAAGGACTAAGTGCTTACGCACCTTTACAGAACAAGGATGGGTTGGATGATCATTGTCTTCCCAAGCTTACTTGTATGACATGATTGTATGGTTAAGTAAACCTGAGGCATATGATTTTTATGCTTTTTATGTTTTATGTCTTAGTGCTAAAAAGGGAAGAAGTGAATTAATTGAATAACTAATTTAAATTAACTAATCAGCTAGGTCCTAACTAGTCCTAACACCAGCATCCATTCTCACTTTCTGTATACATCTTGAACCAGTGCAACACTACTAGGATTACCAAACGCTAATCGTTATTGGGTTACCAAGTGTTCCACGCATGCTCGAAGTGATCATACTGAGTATGCTTACTTGTGAAAATTAACGAATCAATGAAAGCAACATTAATTAACTAATGCAAGCATTAAAGAACTATAAATAGCATTAAGGGTAAGAGATAAGATATTTTGAATGCTACAAGGTTTATCATAAAGTTCATCTTTATTTCTAGACACAATGTGTGCTCAAGTACACAGTGTTCGAATAAAGATCCATTTGCTTTATGACTCCAATTGTGAGCACTTAGAAATAATTCTAACTCTAAGAGGAAGAAACTGCAAGAGTTCGAGTAAGGGACTAAAAACTAACTGCCAAACCAAGTGCACCTGCCTCTTATTTATAGGCAACGAGATAGGTCTTGATATCGCATGTCCGATATCGCATGGCAGGATTTGATATCACAGACTCAATATCGCGGACATGATATCATGGCTCATCAAGAACCAATGAAGAAGTTTGGAATACTCAATCTTATGCAAGAGTTTCATATGTTCATAGATACCCCAATGATACTCAAGGACTTTTGTCATCCAACTTAGACACCTCTAGTGAAGATGGGATATCCCCTAGAACAAGGAGGCCTGTAAGGCCTAGGACCTTCTCAATGGGTAGCAAAAATACATTAGGGGATGATTTGGAGACTTACAAAAGTCATGAATATTTTTTCAGTTCCCTCTCTTTCTCTACTCTTTCAATGTCAAGTTGTGACATAGATGACTATTCCTTAAGGGCTCAGCATAGAAATAAAAATCAAACCCATGGGAAAAGTTAGGAATGCCAACATGAACAAAGAAAACATCGTTCCAACTCACAAACTCATAACCTACTTAGTAATGATGAACCCCTACTGGCCACTTAGAGCTTAATGCATATATAAGAGGTAATTCGAATTTCCTATAGGCATCACAAGGAAAGTCGTCTACCTAAGCTTGATTTAAACAACTTTTCTAAGTTCTTAGGAGGCTATGATTCAGATCTGCAACATCATTTACAAGCCTTCTATGATGCCTGTGTATGGAACAATGTTGAGAATGAATGGAAAAGGCTTAAGCTCTTCCTTATGACACTAGTTGGCCAACCTAAAGTGTGGTACATGTTTTTAAAATTGAATTCAATTTAACGTTGGCCTACAATGATAAACCTCTTCAATGAAAGATATCAAACCTATGCAAGAGTGTCAGCCTTGAGGAGACAAATCCAAGAGTGGAAACAAGGGAAACATGAACCCTTGGACATGGCCTTAGAAAGATACTACTCTTTGTTAAACAAATACCTAGGCCATGGGTTCTCTGAGGAAAGGCTAATGTATCACATCATGGATGGGCTTTGTAATGAAACAAGGGAGACCCTAAGGATGTATGCTCCAGGTCAACTATATGAACTATGAACCCATCAATTCTAGGAGCTTATTAAGCAGGTAAAAGAAGAAGAAGGAGAAATAGCCAAATGGGAGAATGTTGAAAAATCTCAACAAGACCAAACTCTTGAAGTAACAAAGGTCCATAATCATAAATAGGAGAAATCAACTCACCTCGCGGAGGTGGAAACATTTCTACCTTTGCCAATACTAAAATCACTAAATGAAATCGAGGCAAAGGTCAACAAGATGATGCAGTGGGTACATGAAAAATGTAGAAAATATGCAAACATTATTAGAGGGAGACCCACGCAAGATAACTTTGATGATCAAAACAAATAGAGGATACCAAACCTAGAAATAGGACAAAATACCATTCGACAATCAGAAAGAAGGGCTAAATAAAATAAGGATAGGGGCTTAATCACAAAATATAAGTATCAATGGGATGTTTTCCTATACGATCACCCAAAAAACCAATGCCCAATCTTGTTACATCTACATGAGCATTGGGGAAGAATGTTACATCTAGATTTCATATAGAAGTACATGGTCGAGCACATTCCTATTCCACAATTTTATGGGCAATCCCACAACTCATTGTACTATCCATGGGAAAATTCTTACTGGCCTTAGTACTATGCTCAACCGCAATGACAAAACCCCCAGTCATGGGGGAGGCCATAGCCAAACTGGCCACACCCTTCATACCATTCAAAACCAAGTGCTTATCATGTTCAACACCCTATTTCTTCAATTGAATCAACATCCTCTACTTCACCTCATCGTTATCACTCTTCCAAGTATCATCAAACCATGTCCTCTCCTACGAGATCACCACCTCATGTTCCTTATACTTCTCTTTGCTCTCAATACTCTCATCCTTCACCTCCTCCTACATTGCCACTAGTAGTACCAAAAGATTTTGCACCACAACACCGACCCATGAACATTACTTGTGCTGCTACTGTCAACAATAGTGGGAGTCCTCCACAACATCAAAAGCATCCTTTCTTTATGAATGGTCATAGAAAGAGATAGCACAGTTCTAAAACCACTGCATCCTCCAAAGCAGCACAAGCCCAACACTGTGATGCACCTTCCTCTTCAAACTCAATGCCTCCTATTACCTTATCCAGGCCTCCACCTCACACTCCAACATCCAGTGAATTCACCAATGTGAAGGGACACACAAATACGTGCATACTACCATCTAGCCAAGGGTGTCATAGTGGGTTATATTTCCCTCATAATGTATACATATCATATAACTTTCCCCACTATGCCTTCTATAATCAAGTGTGTGATCAACAATTTCTCTACCCAACCACCATACCACCAATAGACACCTAGTGGTTGGGGCATGATAGACCCCTAACATTTCATACATGCATGGATCCTATTCATCCACTTATCAATCCTAGCCATGACCAAATGTTTAGTCATGGGGGTCACCCCCCATTCTAATTTCTAGGATTCTTAAGTGTATTTTGACTTTTTTTTTTACACATTTTTGATTTTAAAACTTTTTGTTTTCATATTCTTTGTTTTACATCTTTTTATTTTTCAGGATTATTAATCTTTTCTAAGTTTTTTTTATACCATCATTAGTATATTTGATATTTCTTGGATACTCTTTTACTTTCTTTTATATTCTCTTATGTTTGGTATAATTCTATACTCTTTTTGCTAATAAGGTGCCAAGTACAATGGTAATGCATTACTCAATGGTGGTATGTTTCATTTGTAATTTGATTGTTAATGTTTGGTTTCTGACTTTGATGGTCATTTATGATGACTGGGACATGGTTTCTTTTCATGTAATAGGCAATGAGTCCACATCATCCACCCATCCACTTACTCTATGATTTTCCTTGTTTTGGAAGCATGCAGTCTCTTTTTCATTAATGCAACTTTAATAAATTGGTGACTTGTGTAGTTTCCAGAATTGGAAAGGAATCAAAGGTTTGGACAAGGTGTGGCTTTAAAGGGATGTAGTGTTCTTTGTGCTTTTTAATTTTCCTATGTGTGTGAGTGTTCTCGTAAGATTCTCATCATTCCACATTATTTCACAATAGGAAGTTAAATAAGTTCTTGCATGGTGTGGTCCTCATCACAAAAAAAAAATAAAAAATAAAAAAATTGAGGATTCAAACCACACCCTTTGGACAAAATAAATGCAAAAATTGCATGGGTCTTTGCATGGTATGGTTCCTATTCAAAAAAAATAAGAGAAAAAAAGAAAAAAAATATGGGAATTCAAAGCACACCCCTTAGACCAAATAAAAGGGCTATAAGCACTAGTTATGAGACTTTTCTTATCTCCTCTAACTAAGGCCCTTTCACACTTCCTACCTTCTCTCCTATTTGGAATGGTGGTTGTTTTGTGGAAGCATTCTTATGTCTTAGGGGATGGACTTGCCTTAGAATGTCGATGCAAAGTCACTGAAAGTGGTTGGTTTTGATCTGGACTAAGGATGGATCCTACCAAGTTATTTTTTCACAAACTCCACAAGGGACTATATGTGACCATAATTAGGAAATCCACTCCACTCTCTCTGTCATCCATCTATGCTTTCCATGTCTCACCTCATTGCTAGTTTCATGTTTTGATTCAATGTTCTTGTTTGATGTGTTTGGTTTCTCAGTTAGTTACTTTCAAGTTTTTGCACTTAACTTTTTGTAATCATTAATCATCCATGAAGCTCACGGACTCCTTGGTTTAAAGTTATGCAAGGGCATAAAAGGCCTATGCCTACTTTAGGGAGGACCCACTTGCATATCTTTTGGTTTGGTTAAGTTAAGTTCCTTACCCTTAGACATTGTTACAATTAAATTCCTTTTATTTACCCCATCCATGTCATCTAAATTGTATGCACCTTCACAATTGTTTGTAATGAATTCCTTTTTACTATTGTGAATACCCTCTTTCCACTACTCCTTGTGTCAAACTTTGTCTGAATTGTATGGATCGCTTCTATTATTTAACCCATTCGTCAGTCTTTCCACTAACAATATCAAGTAAGCAATCTATCACAATCACAAC
>MNCI01005168.1:10260-20665 GCA_015680685.1 Gnetum montanum | reverse complement strand
GGATCTTTATTCAAGCATTGATGTACCTGAGCACACCATTGTGTTGGCAATAAAGATGAGCTATTTGATTCATCCTTGTAGCACTTGAGACTTATTTTCTTTTGCATTTCTTTTATTTTATTTTCTTATGCATTTATTTTATTTTATGAACTTTACATTTATGTTATTAGTGCAATAATTTATTTTGATCAATTAAGCAAATCATTAAATTACACAAACACAACCCCTTCAAGCATACATGTGACACTTGGTAGCTCAGAAATGACTAGTGTTTGATAGTCCAATAATGTTTGCATGAAGTTGAGGATGTGTTCAGGAAATTAGAATGGTTACTTGTGTTAGGCTAGATTAGACCATAGTTTACTTAGCAATTAATTACTCTCACTTTCATTCTTATTTAATTAGCTTTTATTTATTTTAATTTTTAATTATTTATTGTTGTCTATCTAGTTAATATTTCCTTTATCATCAATTACACTTCTTGTTGCTAATGCGGAATGATTACGACTTAATCATGAACATTTAAGTGTAATTACTTGGTAATCCAGTAACATATCTAGTAGTCCTCAAGTAATGTGTGCTTGGAAATCCCAAAAGTAGTACATGAGGTCCAAGATGCGTACGGATGATTAAGGACAAATGCTCATCACACTTAGGCTAGCTTAGATTTTACTCTATGTTGCCTATTGGCTTGATCAAGATTTTTTTCCATTGTCTCTAGGAGTAGCCTAGTTTAGAATCACATCATACACCTCACTCTAGACTAAACCATACGTGACGACACAAATACTAGTCCAGGTGGGAAGACAATAAATTGTGATCAACATATAATTGTCTAGGTGCCACAACTAGTCCGTCTGTGGAGTTCGACCGGATCACGCGTACACGTTCGTATTCGTATGATTGAGCGTAAGCATACCTCACTGCTCATCAATAATAATTACAATTTCTTGTTACAAAATGATATCATTTAGGAATGGGGATGTGACATTCTTAGTTAAAAAAAAAGAGTACCCAAGACTTAATATATATTACAAAAAAACCAATCAAAACCATGTAAAAGTAAGAGAATATTGAAATAATGAAAAGCTTCTTTACAATAAAAAAATTGTACCCAAGACTTAAAGTTTTTTGATTTGTAATGAAAAAAAAAATCAAAATAAACTATGAAAAAATAAGTGAATATTGGAATAATGAAAATGAACCAAACTTAGGCCTACATTGAGGTACATCCATTAGCCTCTTAATCAAAATTGTACATAACTATTCCTATATGTGACATGAAGTAATACAAAACTGTAAAATTTGTAACCCAAGAACTATAGGATTCTGAGGTAAGCGATAACATTAACAAAAATTTCTCTATTAGATTGAATGAGCACTTTAATGACATATAATATAATAGATCTCAAAATCATCTCTTGTAGAACACATTGAAAATGATGACTCTAGAAATCATAAGTGGTTAATAGATAATAGTAAATTTGTTTGTGTAATAGATAACTTTGTAGATAGAAAATTAGAAAAGCTTTTGAAATTAGAATTCATTCTAATCATGTTAATCAAGATCAAGGTTATTTTACCCACTCAGCGTAGTGGCCTATTTAATCAAAAATCAAGCAATCTTGAAATCTTCTTTAAAATCCTACTTAATTTAATCTTTTTTTATTTGTAAAAGGAATTTTTTATATTATTTGTAGTATCTTCTATGTTTATTTACAAACTCTTCATCTTATATGTTAGAAGCTGGGAGTTCAATTATGATAACCATCTCATTATGTTTTTGGTTTTCTTTTCCCTCTCAAACCTTTTATATTTTGAATAATTCTTTTGAATTACTATTTATTAATTTTGTGTTAAATATTTTTTAAATAGTAGTTTTACTTTTCCTAAAGAGCACTATCCCCCCATATCCACTCAATTAACAACCTTTGTATCTCCGAATTTTTCTACCCTTTTATTTGTACTACTTTTGTCATACAACTAGTCATTATTTCACTTTTAAAAACTATTTACAAAATAATTTCCTATTTTTTTATTTTCTTCCTACAACTAGTTGTTTTTATTGTATTTTTTATATCTTTAATTATTTTTTATTTTATTTTTTCCCTTTTCCTACAACTATCCATTTTTTCTAAAATTATCTGTTACCAGCTACATCTCAACTAATTACTAACTATAATATTATTAATTCTCTCTCTAACCCTTGAGAAATCAATTGCAATTGATGATGATTTAGTATGATTCCAAACATTTTGAGAAGAAAAAACATGCAAGCTATGAATGATACAAAGAACTACACATTTCCATGTACATCATCAACAAAGCCAACATTTTCATTGGATAGAGCACAAGAAGTTTTGATCTTTATACTAAATTAGAGGAGCTAGGATTTTTCATTTAATAAAACATTTTTATTGGTAACTAGGCTTTTATTCAAATTTTTTATTGGACATATGGAAATATAAAAATACTTAGTTATATCCTTATGAAACTACAAAAGTTCTCTACCACAAAAATTATTTTATCATAAAGCTTTAATATGAACATAATGATTTCACATCTCGTTTTCTATTTTTTCAAATTGTGGGGTTTTTACCAAGGTCCCCAAGTTTAAACACTCAAGTCCATATCCTTCTTCAGCCCCATGACATTCAGGTTTCTCATGCTCATTACTATGCTCGTCACTTCATTTTGGTAGAATTATCTGATGCTTCCCAGGTCGAAAAGGCTTTCTCTCAAAAAAAATTTCCAACAAGAAATGCAACCCTAATTGCACGCACCTGGAGTTTTGACTTTAATGTCAATGACCTGATTTTTAATATAATTCCTTGTTACATGGAACTTCCCAATCTTCCACTCGTTTTCTCATCTGTTGAGAGGGACATTATGAGCATCCTGGGCCCTATTATTTCTGATCATTGTACGGCAATCAATGGAACTCAAATTCGCCGTTATTGTATTGAACTGGATATAGCCCTTCGGAAGACCTCATTAATCCTCGCTGCTGGTGGAAAACTCTTCACCCAAAAAGTGGACTATTTTTACCTTCCAAACTCGTGTAGCTATTGTCATAGGACCGAGCATCATATCTTGGCATGTCCTATCCTAGCCAGGAAGAAACAACCTGTAGCATCTCAGAAGACTCGTTCCCCAGTCACACCACTAGTAGGCCCACCCTCAGTATCCTTTAAATTTGGATCTCCTCCCCCAACAACTCCTAAATCCTCCTCTCAGTCTAGCCTCTCCAAGCTACAGAAACAATAGTCAGGTTCTCACACTTCCACCCAGGTCATCCCTTCAAACATTGTCAAGAACTCATTCTTGGAAGATGAGTTCGTGGTGGCTAGTGGAAGGAAACGAGTCAAAGCTTCGTTTCATTCTACTTCTCCCTCCAATTCCTCTTTACTAGACACTTCCATGGCCCTTGTCCCCATCAACAACTCCTTTGCCCTCCTGTCAGGAACAAAGGAAACTGATACTTCAACTCCCAAACCTTTTGTTGACCTCTCATCCAAACTACCCCTTGTTTCCCCATGAATCTTCTTTCTTGGAATGTTCGAGGCCTTACTGATAGGCTTCGATGGAAGTGAGCAGACAACTTTATATCTAGTCTAAATTTGGCTTTTGATTTCATCCTCCTTCAAGAAATTAAGATCTCGACTGACCTTTTATCCTATTCTGCCCACTAGTCTCTTCCTCACTCCTCACTCCTAGCGACATCCCATGCAAGTGGGAAAGGAGGTGTGGCCATTCTCCTCTCATCCTACTTGAAAACTAAAATCCTTCAAAGTGGTTTTGATTCTGGGCATAGAGTTTCCTGGGCCACCTTCTCATCCCTACATGGCCCTTTTGACATTTGCTCGATATATGCCCGAAATGACTCCATAGAACAGGCTCTCCTTTGGCATGAACTTGCAACTTCTCTCCCCCCAATGCCTTGGATATTCAGAGAAGATTTTAATATGGTAGAATTCCCTCAAGATAAGCTTAGAGGGATGTTTCTTCAATTGCCCACTCTCGAGTATCAGGCCTGGTCCGCATTTAAGAAAAGATTTTACCTCTCAGATGGGGCAGACAACTCCATGTTCATTCCCCTTTATAGATTTACTTGGAGCATTCTCTGTCTTGGGTAGGCTCGCATCTACAGCAGGTTAGATAGGTTCTATTTCTCCACCCTTTCCTTTTGGCAAGCTTTCTCTGCCACTATAGTTCATCATCATGCCACCTTATCCGACCATCTTCCTATCTCCATATCTATCAAGATTCATGGTAGCCCTGACCGACAAAAATTTCATCTTTTTAGACTACACAATAACTATTTTTCTTCCCCAACTGCCCAACTTCTTCTATCCAACCTTTGGAATGCCGAAACTAGGCCCCTATATCAGGTGGGTTGGATTAATTGGTGGCATCGTGCTTCATGTCGAGTGCGAAACTTTGCTCGTTCATATGGTAAGACAGTGGCTGCTCAAGCCAAACATGAATACAAAAAAATTCACCTCACTATTGAACATCTCACTAATAAACTAGCTCAAGATCCCTTCAATACTCTAGTTCATGAGGAGCTAGCTAGAGCACGCGTTACCTTCCAACATTTGGAAGTGTATCAAGCACAAAGTGCCTTAACTAAAAGTTGGCTCACTTGGTTAAATATTCAAGACGAACACTGTAAGGAATTTTTTAAATATCTTAATGCTGCGTCCCCTTTGCATGCTATCGACAAAATATCATGTGATGGTACCACCATTACTGACCACAATAGTATCCTCTCTTTTCTTAAGAACCACTACGAAACCCTTTTTGTAGCTACCCTAATGGACATCTCTTCATTCAAGGCTGCCACCCCTAATTATCCTCACCTTATTAATCCCACTATGCTACAAAGTCTTGACGCTGATATCACTCTGGCAGAGCTACACGAGGCCTGTTCGAAGTTAAGTCGAGGAAAGGCTCCTGGTTATGACGGGTTTCCTGTAGAATTTTTTCAAAATCATTGGGAATCGGTGGGCAAGGATCTTTTGTAGGTCATTAATGAGGCTCTCTTAACTGGTTCCCTTTGGCCCAATCTAAATCAACGGGTAATTCGTCTCCTCCCCAAGTCTGGGGATCTAACCGATATCTCCAATTGGCGTCCCATAACTCTTCTCAATGTAGTGTATAAAATTTCGGCGAAGTGCCTTGCCTTATAGCTGAAAAAAATTCTTGGTCAGATCATATTCCCTCAACAAACAAGATTTTTCCCTGGTAGATATATTTTAGACAATGTGGTCATAGCGTGGGAAGGTCTCAAGTGGGCTAAGGATGATGGACAAGATATTCTCCTAGTGAAACTTGATTATGCCAAGGCCTATGAAAACATTAAGTGGGATTTTACCTTGCAGGCTATGACCAAACTTGGTTTTGGACCTAAGTTCTTGCATATGGTGAACTTCTTATTCTCAGATGCTACTGCAAGAATTGCCACTACCTTCGGCATTACCTCTCCCTTTCCAATACATAGGTCTGTGCGCCAAGGTTGTCCTCTCGCCCCCTATCTCTTTATCATTGCATCAGACTTTCTTTGTCATCAAATTAACCTGGACATTAAAACTAAAGTTCTCACTGGGGTTAGCCTTTCCTCCTCTCAACAACAGCTTCTCAATATGCACTTTGCCGATGACTCCTTTTTTCTAGTTCAAAACACAGCCACCAATTTGCACCGCCTCTTATCAAGGGTGGAGCAATATTGCACACTCTCAGGTTCCATAATTAATTGGAATAAATCCTCTGTTTATAGCTTTAAGGGCAATTACAACCATGTGACCCACTATAAGTGGAAGCAGCTTCAAGATCAAGACATCGTTAAGATTCTGGGAATCCCTTTCCGCTTTAGAGGCTCAACATCTATCCTTTGGGAGCAAGTTATTCATCGAATTCAAAAGAAACTCGACAAATGGAAAACTAAACCCCTCACACTTGCGGGTAAATACCTTGTTTGTAAGTCCATATGCGCGTCCACCCATGTGTATTACTCTTCGTGTTGGGCCCCCTCCCAAGCTGCCTACCAGAAGCTAGAACGGTTATTCCGTGACTTTATGTGGTCCTCCAAGGATTCTCAGAAAGGCTTTCATCGTGTCGCTTGGACTATTGTTACTCTCCCCAAGAATAAGGGTGGCTTAGGCCTTTTGAACTCTTATAAGCAAGGAATTACCCTGGTTGCTAAGTGGTTGGTACAACATTTAGATGCCTCAAATATTATAGGGACCCTCCTCCAATTAAGGCTTCATCAAGCATTTCCTAAAAATAAGCCCTTCTGGAAAGGCATCCATTTCGTCAATTGGATCCTTTCCCCCCATACTATCATTCTTCCCGGATCTCATGTTTTCAAAAGCATTTGGAGGGCCTGGCAAATTCTACACACTCACATTGACTGGACTAACATTAAAATCAACCCTACTATCCTCTCTAAAGTGTGTCCGTGGTGGCTACCTCTGTTGCCCGCTCCCCTTGCTATCACAAATGCTAAGGTGGCTACCTCGTGGTATCGAAAGGATGTCATTTCCTTGAATTGTCTTAGGTTGGCTAGTCGTTGGATTTCAAGGGTCAAGTTTAACACTTTGTATGGGGAGTCGGCTGCAATGAACCATTGCCTAGTTCAGATTTACTCTTTTCTCCATAGTCACTGGCATCTGGATGTTACAGCGCAAAGCCTTTTTCATGGCCTTCAATGGCTTAATGGGGTTAAACTCTTGCCCTATCGGCCATCTGTCCCCTTTCAACTCATGCATGACCCACCTGAAGTCATTCAACGTTGCAATAAGTATTGGCACAAACAAGAGTCAGAAACATTTTGGATCCCTCTCTTCCAACTTATTTGGAAACTTCCAATCCTCCCCAAAATTAAGCAGTTCCTTTGGTGTCTTCTCCACCATGGTCTACCTATTGGAAAACGTCTAGAATATCTGGGGATTCCTAATCCCAATTGCCCTCTATGTGGTGGACATGATTTCTTTGTCCATGTATTTTGGCAATGTCCCTTTGCTCAACATGTGTGGCAGTGGGCTTCTAAAGCTTTTCCATCATACAAGCTATCTCAAGAGGATGTCATATTCGGATTCTTGAACATTACTTCTACTAATCTTAATTTTCTGTGGAAAGTTATTAGGCCTACTATTTTATATTATATTTGGAAGCGAAGATGCAATGTTCTATTTCAAAAGACAGAGTATTCTAACAAATGTTTGCTTACCAGGTTGGAGAAGTTGCAGATCTTTCGCCTCACCTATTTTCAACTCACATCTCAAGCATCCAAGTTCAATCTGGACAGTCATCAATTGGTTCATCTCCTGCAGCTATGGGAAAGACCTATGTGTTTCAGTTACACTTAGCATCAGTAATCTCTGCAAGGAAGTTTTCCCTTTTTATTATGTGGAGTCACCATTGGAATTCTCTCTATCCTTAATTGAGAGCTCTTTGCCTCATCTAATTCTATGTCAATCTATTTTGTAACAAGCCAGTCTGTGCGAACATTTGGTTGTGCCCCAACTTGGGTTTCCTCCTCTAATACTCGTTTATTTCTAAGGTGTTTCCCGAGTGTCATTCACGATGCTCTCAGTTTTCCCTTTCCTTTAACCCTATGACTTATTCAAGTTGTTGTAATTGATGCACCTTTAATTTCAATAAAACTTCTTTTCGGGGTCCGACACCCCCCCGAGGCTAACAAATTTCTTTTATCTTGCATCTTTTTGGTACAAAATGTTATTAGCAAGTACGTTTTGATCCATAAAAATTTTATATATTAATTTGTTGAAGTTAATAAGGTTCAGGTACAAGACATGGGCAGCATCTATAGGTCAGCATCCTCAAGGCAGCATTCGAATTCTTTATGTAAATATTTTATATTTTGCTCATGTTACCGAGGTAAACCTGAAAATAGTCTTTATATTTTGCTTTGCCGAAGTTACCGAGGTAAACCTGCAGGCAGTACGTAGCATCCATGAGCGAGGAAAATTTCTGGACCGAAGATGCAATGTCCTGTCAGTCAGCCAATGATGTTCCAACATCGCAATCACAGAAGAACCTTGTAAATCGTAGTTAATTACCGTAATTGCCGCGCAATCACAAACCTTTTGAATCGTAATCACTTAGCGTGATCGACGCGGCAGAAGGTTAGTGGACTGAAATTTGAAGCTGACGGTGACAAACGATCAGGATAGATTTGGCATCTACCATGGTATGCGTGGCCTCGTCAGTTGCTAATTGAAAAAAAGAAAAAGAAAAAAAAAAGAAACCTTAAATTTATAAGAAAGCAATCTTTTTGTCTACCACGATTAATAAAAATACAGGAAGATCCGCCGTGCGGAGAAAGTTGTGAAGATGTATGGTCATATCAAAATAGTTTTATTAAGTGGGACCTGGTGAGTAACAGCGAAAAGGTCTATTTCATTTTAAAATATTTTAAATTTTCACAATTGGAAACATATGAATCCTATATTCAACATTGTATCATTTTCATGGCAACAGGTAAAAAAAAAACTTCAATGCAAAAAATAATAAATTATTACAAATTATATAAATAACAAATTGATAGGTTAAAATTCCTTTTTTTAATTAAAAAGAAATCCTAAACAAACAAACAAACTGTAACAATTACCATAGACCCAAATCTTAGTAATCAATGCAGATTCAACCCATTTACCTAAGGGAATGAAAATTTCTCTTGTTGCTGCAATTTCATATTCTTACCCAAATTGCAGTAATTAGCATATCAAACAATGTTGAAGTAGGTAGGCAGAAGTGTAAGGAAGGAACTATGAATTGGAAAATGGTAAAGAAATTAACATACCGGAAGCTAGAAGTAGCAGCAGTTATTGCAGAAGAAAATAGAATCCCATGAGGACTCGTTGCTAAGAACTGGTTAGATGGAAGTCTTTGCCTTTTGCTGTCCCAGCATTTGCCTTAACATGCTGTGCAAAGAAAAAACCTTAACCCGCAACAGATACGTAAAAAGAATGCTGCCCTTGCAAAAAAAAGAAATGGGTGCACTTGAGAGAGATATGTTCTTTTCAAATATTGAAATGGTCATGAGGGAAAGGGTCTATTACAGCAATGACCATGTATAGGTCCATGGTAGTGGTAACCTTTTTCCAAATCTTTTTCGTGGTCAAAATGAAGGGAGAACCTCTCTTTCCGAATTTGAGGTAGGAGTACGAGTGAAGTTTGGGCTATGGTGGGATAAGCCTATATTACGGGAAAGGTAGGAGAATAAACGCAATAAGAGGCGCTGGTGGCTGGCTCCTTAATAATTCTCTGTCACTTTGAGGAGGTTAGGGCTTGCTTAATTTTTTCTTAATTTATTAAAGTTAATAATCAATTAATTATAAAACTGTTGATGCGCAAATTTTGGACACGCAAACACCTGTGAAAACTCGTTTTAGGAGACTATCCCCTAGGGCACCTCCGTATGGGTACAGAAACCCAGGAATAGTCAGCTGGAAAGGGCCATGTGACAATAATAATAATCATAATATTTTAAGCAAAATATTAAAAAAACTTAAATTTGATTTTATGAAAATTCTATTAAATCTTGTTAAACATAGTAAAATAAAAAATCAAAATTAAATATTTGTGTGGCTTTTTGAATAAAATAAATGACAAAAAAAGTAAAATTCAAATTAAAATTAAAATTTATTTGGTGCTCTAAACAGAAGGAAGATTCAGCCAAACAAAGTATACTGTATGTTGTAGAAATAAATAAAATAAAGTTACGCACAAAACCCAAATTCAAGATAACCTTATATATAAAAAAATAAAAGTAGATAGGCGGTTGCTATTATCAAATTACACCCGATACACCAAAGCTAAATTGCAAGGATCCATGAAATGGATAAATTGTTCAAAATCAAAGCACAAATTCAGATAAACGGAATTCAAAGGCGGAATCTTTAGAGGAAAGCCTTGGAAATTAAAGTGAACAGTCAAGATCCTCGTTACTCATGCGAAGATCCGAACAAAATGATTGGAGCAGAAAATCTTACTCAAAGTTCTGATTTAAAAAGAACGATAAACATGTTTCAAAATTGATTACAGGATTCAAAATGTGGACAGCAAAACAGAGATAAAAACCCAATCAACTGAATCAAAGAAAACAAGGAACAAAGAAAGATGCTCTCAAAGAAAACAGGTGTTGCCCCCTTTGGTCTGAGAAACCCGTTCTCTGCACCTCCAACGCTTCTCAGAAACCCTGCCTCTCCGCCTAGATCTCTCCGCTCCTCTTTTATAGCGGTGCTGCGAGAAAACCCTAACCCTAAACCGTCGGCCGCCTGTTCCACGTCAACTGCAACGCAAGCCACCTAAAACAAACAAACACCAGAAAATAAGCCTTAAGTTTATATTTTATTTTTCTTTTAAAATCTGTTTTTTA
>MNCI01005166.1:590978-611785 GCA_015680685.1 Gnetum montanum | reverse complement strand
TTACCTTATCCACAAGGTAACCCAAGGCAGTTCCACCAACCCTTGACGTATTATCCAAGTGGAACGCCTCCGCAGCCCATTGGACAACACCAGCAGTGGCAATACCCACAGTCATGGGGGATGCCACCGCCAAGACATTAGTACCCTTACCGGTAGCCTGATCCTTATGGATATTATGTGTAGCAGCCAGTTTCTCTAGGTGAATCTATGAGTCACACTACCCCCCAACGTCACTACCAAGCTCGGGAGTACTTCAGAAGGACTCCTTCTCCCCCGGGAGACATCCCACATTCTGTCCATCCTCTAACTCCACCCGCACCTCTTCCTCAAGTAGTTCCCATAACACCTCCTGCTCCAACAATGCAAGGGAAACTTCCTCCTTAACCACAGCAACGTCACGCTGCGCGAGCTATAAATATCCAACCGGGTACTAGTTCTGGCGATAACTGTACAAAGAAGAGACGTTTTTTCAGAACTAAGAGCCCAGACAGACTCTCGCAACAACAAGCGGTTGAGGCCATGTATAGGCCTCTAACTACTAACGCTTTGGAGCACCCTTCAGTCCAAGGGAATGTAATGCATATGGTTATGTTAGCACATACCGTAACAGACTGGATCAAGGTAGGCCACCTTCCTAGGAAACTAACTAATCCTGGGAGTCCCTTTATTTATTTGCAGATCACTGGGAATGCACCAAATCGAGCTCTTCTTAACTCAGGTTCCGGAGTTAACTTAATTTCGCAGAAGATGTATCACGCCTGGAACCTGCCCCAACTTAAGAAGAGCAACATCCAACTAGAGTTGGCAGACCAGTCCATCACTATTCCCTTGGGATTAGTGGAGGATGTTATTACCACTGTGTGTGGTTGGTCCTACCCAGCGGATTTCCTAGTGATCGATGTTAACAACAACGAAGGGGACTTCCCAATTATAATGGGAAGGGCATGGCTAAGTACAGTGGACGCATGCCTTAGGATCAGCGATCTTTCCTTGGAAATCTCCAAGATAAACATATGTGGAAAGATCGAGAAGTGGATAGTTCCATGCATCACATACAGTGATTCATCGGGTGATGACATGGAGGAAATGGCTCCATGTCACAGGTGTGCCCAAGAGACTCTACAACAAAGATGCCTATATGTAGCAACCACACAAGAAGTAGTAGACACCCGTTGGTTGACAGCTTCTCGTAGGGGCAAACAAAAATGCATGGAATGAACTGAGGAAACTCATGCCAACAACTGTGGCATAGACACGCTGGAACGTGAACGCTGCCAACTTCCACCCCTGAATCTAAGATAATCAATTGGGAGAAGTTGGGAACTTCTTAGAAATTTAAATAGGTGCTCACTTTTTCGGATCTCTCCCTTACAACTCAGTCATGGGGGAGATGGCCACCTATGCTAACCATATGGGGCCCTCAGTTCTTTTTCAATTTTTGTTTTACAACGTTTTTGTTTTACACGTTTTTGTTTTACAAATTTCTTTAACTTTTCTTGTTTTTGTTTTACAACATCGTTATACCTTTTCTATTTTGTGTGTGTGTGTGTGTGTCATCCATCACGTAAGTTCGTCACTCAATAAGTGTTCGGGCCGATGGGATGAACTGTTTTTCTTGATTGCTAATGTTTGGTTTTTACCTTTAAGTTACATTGTTGATACTAAGGTATGTTCTTTTGATATGGCAGGCAATGAGATCACTTCATCCATCCATCCATCAAGTCTATGGTTTCCCTTGGCTTGGAAATGTACAGTTCCCTTTTAATAAGAACTTCAATGAACAGGTGACTGGGCATTTCTCAAACTAAGGAAGGACTCAAGGATTGCAAAGGGTGTGACTTCAAGGGAACTTGATGTTTTTGTGTTGGTCATTCACTTGGGTGCTTGGATGTTTTCTTCTTGGGTTTTCTTGCCGTTCCGATGTTACCCAATAATCGGAAGCTGAGACAATAAAAATAAGAAGTCTTTGCATGGTGTGGTCCCCACGCATAAAAACACAAAATAAAAAAAGAAAAAAAAAAGGAAAAAGAAAAAAGAAAAAAAAAGAAGCCAAAAAGCAAAAAGTGAGGATTCAAAGCACACCCCTTAGATGAAATAAAATCTGGGCTGCAAGCACTGGTTATGGAACCAAAGTGTTCCCTCTAACTAAAGCCCTTCTCACTTCCCATTCTCTCCTTTGTTTCGTCGGAATGGTGGTGGCTCTTCAAAGATGCATCCTTGTTATCCAAGTGGATGGTTTGACCAATGCATTGATGCGAAGTCACTGGAAGTGGTTGGTTTGAGCTTGAGTTGGAATGAGATTCGCCCAGTTACATTAATCATAAAACACACAAGGGGCTGTACACCACCTTGTTCTTGGGATTCCATTCCACTTCTCTTCTTCCCATCCTTCTCTCCATTGTTCCCCTCATTGCCGGTTGTATCATTAGTATATATTTTGGTTGATGCTTTGCTTTCTTTTTGGTAAATTCATACGGTTAAGACTTTAACTCTTGTTCCAAAGGACATTCCCAAAGCCCACGGACTCTTTGAATGTAGGATTGTCAGGGCATTAAGGGCATGAGCCTGCTTTGGGGAGGACCCACTGACATTTCTATTTGGAACATTAGTTAACTTCTTTTCCTTAACATTTTGCAATTAATTTTCTTTTTGTTCATTTCCATCAAGACATCCCCTTCACCGATGCCATAGTTGTCCCTTTTTACCTATCCTTCATACTCCTTTTCTTTCTCCATTCTAACGCTACCGGAGGTTTGCGATTAGTCATGGGGGTACGGGGCCTGATTTTTCGATTTTTATCTTAAGCCCCGGATTTTTTCGTTTTTCTTCCTAACCCCTACACCTTCGGTAGTCATCATCTACATTTTCCCGGATCCATATTAGCCATACCACAACTTAGCCAAGGAACCTAAACCAAAGCAAGGTATGATTTACTTAATGATTCAATTACCCTTGCTAATATATGATTGTGTTGTGGGTGCAGATGGCCATCATACAACAACGGAATGGATCTAGAGCAAACACTTGGAGTGGAGCAGCATTGAAGCCGCTATGCAAGGAGCAGAATTGATAATGCACTTACGGATGGACAATGAAAGGTGCAATCTAGGCGTTGACAACAACAAGACTCTTCTCTCTTCTTCTCTTCTATTCTCTCTCCTCTTTTCTCTCAGCTGCCAATGTGGCCTGATGTCATTGTAATAAGGTGTTCACCCTTGTTGTCATGAACACCATTTTTTGTCAAGTCTTGTAATAAAGACAGTTCACATATCATCCCATTAGTTCCATTTCCCCTAATAATTCCATACCTACCTAATATCATTGTAAGGAACTCGAGGATGAGTTTTCATTCAGTCATGGGGGTATGATGAGACACGATATCGTGTATGCGATATCGCGTTGTCCCCTATGATATCACGTACACGATATCGCGGTCCGCCGCCATATCTATAAATAAGAGGTGGCACTCCCTTCATTTCCCAATCCTGGCTAGAAGTAGCGAAGCTCTGGCAGATTGATCACTCCAGAGTTAGAATTTTTCCCATGTGCCCGCACTAGGAGTCCTAGAGTGAACGGCTCTTTATTCGAGCAGCTTGTAACCTGAACCCAAGTTGTGTACGGCAATAAAGACGAACTTGATTGGATAAACCTTGCAGTACATGGTTTTATTATTGTTTATTTACTGCTTTCCTAGTGCGCACAAGTACGACTCGATTACGAGCATCTACGGGTGTGTACGGCTAGTCAAGGAATCAGCTACTCATTGCTAGGCTAGAACGTGTGATAAGTACGACTTAGTTACGAGCACCTACGGGTGTGTACAGCTAGCTAAGGAATCGGCTGCTTATTACACTTAAGCTAAATAGGTGCCTAAGTACGACCGCTTCGAGCACTTGCGTTACGTGCGGTGATCACAGTAATGATTAGCGTTTGGTAAGCCCAAAGGTTGCATTGGTTCAGGGTGTGAACAGTAAGTGGGAACAGATGCTGACGCTAGTTAACTTAGACTTAGGACATTAGTTGGAGTTAGCTTAGTTTCTCAACCCTTTCCTTTGATAGTTTAGAAGATAAACCGAAAAATACCAAAAAAATCACATACGTCAGACTTGCTTAACCATACACCGTGACACTTACAAGCAAGCCTGGGAAGACAACGAACGATTAACCCTAAGTGTTTCTTGTGGTGTTAAGACATTTAGTCTGCGGAGTTCGACCAGATTGCGCGTGCACGCTCGTATTCGTATGGTTGAGTGTAGGGGTACCTCGCCACTCATCAATTTGACACCAATTTCACTTAGAAACTACTTGTATTTTGCAAGTTTGATTGAAGTCAATGGTAGCTAATAGCTGCGTTGACAAGGCCTCATTGATGCAACCCAAAAATCCTATATATACTACCAGATACTTTGCAATTTTTTGTCATTTTATTATAACACACAAGGAGTTT
Organism: Gnetum montanum; assembly: GCA_015680685.1. Lineage (NCBI taxonomy): Eukaryota > Viridiplantae > Streptophyta > Gnetopsida > Gnetales > Gnetaceae > Gnetum > Gnetum montanum. The sequence goes on along the minus strand of MNCI01005166.1, from coordinate 607,338 downwards.
TTGCAATTTTTTAGAGCCCAGAACTTCCTAACCATTTCTCCAAATCACTGTATTTTTTGACCCTGCACTTACTGGAGGCAAGATCTTTATCATGGGGGCCACAAACCTTAAGGTTTCCAATGATAATTTTTGAAAATTTTTCTAACTCTCCCCAAGGATTAATAACCTTAATAACATACAAACATCAACTTTTTTGACAATTAACCCTTCCAACAACCTCCTTGATGGTTTATTAATGATAATACATAAATAAAATAATAATTGAAATAATTAAATCAGCTATAATCACAACTTAGATAAGTGTACCTATCCTTAAGAGATAAAGGTATCTGAATTACTTTAAGTTACATAATGATTGCCAACCCATGATCTCATTGTGATTGTAGATGGCACCAAAATAGAAATATCTATAGGAAGGAGAATCCTCTCAACCATGGGAGAAGCAACCTAGAGCTAGAAGGGGCCAACAAGAACAAGCCCAAGGATTGCTAGAAGAAACCCATGCAATGGGACCTCTTTGTGAGGAGCCTGAAGTGGAATCTATTTGACAAATTCCAAAATAAGAAGTGTTGATTGAACAATCACAGTGAGGAGAAATGCATAGATCCATGCTAAGGTTTGAGGTTACTTTAACTTAGGCCTATCTAGATATCATCAGGTTCCAAGAGACCCAACGGTTAGTTCTTCAAGAGATCAACTTTGGGCCATTTCTTAAGAAATCTCTAGTGGATGTCAAGACTCAACTACAAACCTCTCCCATGTGGCTAGTAATCACATCTAGTGGAAAATGATACATGGGAGAGACATATCTCTTTTGGAGTAATAGAAGGCCAAGGTCCATTGTCAAAATCAAGGACATTCAAGTGTCCTACTTAGCAGAAGCTATCACACAAGAATTGGGATTTTTTGACACTGGAACATAGTTGGCAAAACTATCCATGAAAGGTGATCTTGAGGGCAAGAGGGAGTGGAACCAGTGATGCTATGGGGTTGATCGTAAGGAGTATAGAATGGTCACACCAATGGAGCAAATTTATTTTAAAATTGTAGCCTATTAACTCAATCCAATGGTGGGGCCAATCAAGGTAATCACCTTCTTTGCCCAAGCATGCACTACTCTAAGTAGAAAATTTGCCATCAACCTTCCACAATTGATCTACTTAGAGTTTGAGAAACGCTTCAAGGAAAATGAGCATGGAAGGAAAACCCTACTCTTTTTGTGCCTCATTTGGAAACTCTGCAAAAGGATAGTGCTACTCCAATGATACCATCAGGCATGCTCCTTTGGCCTCATGATCTAAAATTATGAAAGGAAAAACATCAATGACAACTCAAGAAGAGGAGCAGCTACCACGACCACCCACTCAAGAAACAACACCGAAGGCTCGTGTAGCCATTGAGCCTCTGTGCAAAATCCAAGAATAGCTCTTGAGCAAATAAGAGCAACATGTAGAAATGAGTGGGATAGATCCATTTGTGTACCAATTGGCAATGAGTCACCTTAATGAGATGGCTCAAATAGTTAGCCAGATGGAGAGGGGTGGATGAATTTTCTCTGTCCAATGAACATAGTTGTCTGTGAGGTTAGATCCCAATGCTAGGGAGGTGATGGTGTTACTATCTCAACATCATTTATTCCCAAAAATCTCTAGAAATGTTGCCACCTTCTTGGTGCATTTAGAGAAAGGGGAAGAGGCAACTATCTTGGTGATGTAGCACCAAGGGTAGGAAACAGTAGCTGAAGTGGTTGTTGACCATGTCACTAAAGCATTGAATGCACTCACGTTGTCTATACCAGATGTATCTATGCTTCAAGATGTGCAAATGTCCATAGGCACAATCAATAGAAAGTTAAACATAGCCTAGCATGAAGAGTTACTAGAACAATTGGTGGGAACCAGGCAATCGATTTCGAACATCTTTGATTTTTCGGAAGACATCATTACAACCTAGTCAGAGCTGCTAAATGCAAGGGGTAAGTGCATTATTTTGGAGGGGCAACTCAAAATGGCTCAAGAACGAAATCAACGCTTGATCGTGGAGGTTTCTGAACTACATGCCCAACTTGTAGAACTTATAATCCTCAACTTAGCAATAACAAGAGATGAAGCTTTCAAATAGCTTTAGGAATGATTCCAGAAGGCTGACGAAGAGGTAGTAATGGCCATCTTCAACTAGTCCATAGTTGAAGAAGAAACATATTTAATTTAGAAGGACTTGGTGTAGATGTGCTAGGAGAATGAGACCTTGATTGCACAGAATTATCACTTGTGAAATGTTGATGCTCAGAAGGATCAAATGCAAGAATTTATTCATCAATAGCAAGAGCAACTGGCTAGGGTGAACATTGAATTGAGGAGATTGGCTAGAAAAAATTGAAATCTGTCAATGGAGGAAGTGTGTGCCTTACACTAGAAATCTACCATCAAGATCACCGCCTGGAAAAATGAGGCCCTCAAGTTTAAAAAAGTGAAGTATCGCTATAGAGACTAAGTTGGCCTACAGAAAGAAATTAATGAGAAACACATCCAAATGGCAAAGGTGAAGATGAATGAAGCCATCCCGCAACTCCAATAGGGAAGAGAGATTTGGCAATCCATCGTTGATGAGATTGATGCCTATAACAAAGTCGAGATTCACTTAAAGGAGTTGCAAATCAAAGAAATGATAGAATATATGGAGTTGGCCAATCTTCATTACACAAACCTAGCAATGCTAACTACCAGATAGTTGTGGTTAGAGTTAGAAAAATAAGTGGCTAGCTCATATTTGTTATATGAGGTAGAGTTCAAGCACCACAAAGACATCAAGCAGAAGCTTGGGATTGCAAACGTTGAACTCAAAGTTCTCAGAACACAGTTCATAGACCAATGATCAACTACCAAGAACCTAGCCAAATAGATGAATGACTACTAGGAGCTAAAGGACACAATTAGAGCATTTGATATTAAATGCAAATAGTTCACTGCTTGGTTCATCAATGTGAAGGAGCTATTTCCAGCAATCCTATGTCCCTAGGATGTGCCCATTTTGATCCATATCGATGAAGCTACATGGATGGTGCATGATACTAGAATAAAGGAGGAGAAAATGAAAGCACTCCTAGATTCTTTCTACCTCTCATCTAAAGTTGCAATAGTAGCAGGATAGCCATAGCCACCTCAACTGTCCCCCGTGCATGAAGTCAATGAAGGTCCTTTGAAACCTTAGGAGCCACCATTGCTTGGGATCATATGATCTTCTCCACCACACTTTACATCATCAAGGAATGTGCTATCTAGTTTTGAAGAGTTATGTCATGGTGTTCAATTTTGTGTCTTGAACATCATCATTTTTTGTAATGTGTCGATCCATACACCTGGGTACTCCATTTTTTGTCAAGTCAGTTAATAATCCCCTACCTTTCCAATTTTGTAAAAGAACTCAAGGATGAGTTTTCATTCAATTATGGGGGTATGATGAGTCATAGCTGGTTGGCTGCGTTGATGAGGCCTCGGCGACTAGGCCTCATCGACACATCGTATCATGTGTCAATGAGGCCCTGTTGACATAGTGTTGGTTTTTGGCTATAAATACATGCTTACCTATCACATTTATGGTAATTAGAGATTATAGTTGTAGCAAAGCTCTTGTAGTTTGTTTAATTAAAAGTTAGAATTTTCCTCTTGAGTGCTTGCAGCAAAAGTCATTGAGTGTACGGATCTTTATTTGAGCATTGTTGTACCCAAGCACAACAATGTGTGCAACAATAAAGATGAGCTTTTTGATAAACCTTGTAGTATTCTAGATAGATTAAATATTTTGTTTATGCATTCAATGTTTTCAATTAGTTATTTAATGTTTTCAATTATTTATTAAATGTTTCTAGTAATTAAGTTAATGAAGCAATTTAGCAAGGTAGATTACACACATAAGTATGACCGCTTCAAGTATAACACACATTTGCTTGGTAATCCCAGTAGTGTTATTGCTTGGTACACCCAGTAGTGTAATGCTTGGTCACCAAATAGTGGATATGTGGGTTTAGGACATGTACGGAAAGTGGGATTAGATGCTTATGTTAGGAATAGTTAAATGCTAATTAATTAGTTAATCTAGATTAGTTAATCCAATTCCTTTAATCTACATTTCGAACACCAAACTATAAAACACAAAATGATAAAAAATCATATGCCTAATTATACCTAACTATACCAATGTACGTCACAAGTGTAATTGGGAAGACAATGATTACCCTTAAGACAAGATTTACTTCCTAGAGGACTAGTGCACCGGAAACAATAAAGTCCACAGAATTCAACTGACTTGCACATTAACGCTTTATGATTCATATGGTTGGGCATAGGGGTACCTCACCACTCATCAAACTAGAAATCAATTGCTTAACTAAAGTGGATTAAGGTAATGTGCATGAACATTAAATGCATTAAAAGAAATATTAATCTATTCTTAATGCTGCAAGGCTTATCAAAAGTGTACTACGGGCACTTAGAAATATTCTAACTCTAGAATGGCTAAATTGCAAGAACTTTGTTACTCTATGACAAAAACTATATGGAAATCATGTGCCCAAGCACTATATTTATAGTCCAACATATACCCCATGATATCAGAAATTCAACATCATGTCTTGGGCTCTAATATCTAGTATCCAATATTGAGCTTTTGATATCATGTATCTAATATCAAAGCATGTATAAACATGATTCATCAATTAGCAACTAGGTCTTATCATCATCAAGAACATTCTCATTTTGATCAAGAGGTCAAGTATCAATTATAGATTAGTAATGCTAAATAATATTATATCCATAATGCTTATAGGGACTGTATTGGTAATGCAAAAAATATTTTTTCCATAACACTTCAATGAGACCTTATATGTAATGCTAAATAATATTCCATCCACAATGCCAACATATTTGCTCCAACCACATTGAGCACCTTCTATGTTTGTAACTTCATATTGGAATGTACAATGAAGGAAATTATAAATATTAAGTGGAGCATACATGAAAAATAATAATTCATGAGAGTTTAGAAATATTTTGTAGCATAATATTTATTATTCATGAGAATTCAAAATCTACTAAAATGGTGAATTAGATAATTTCCAATATATAGATGAACTAAAATTCAATGCACTTTTTGTATTTTTCTCTATATAACTAAGCTTGTAATTAACCAAACCATCATTTATACTTGTAACATTGTGAAATAGGGAGAAAGTTAGTACAAAAGTAGGAAAAATATACAAAAATCCCTTACTCAACTTAGAGAACAAAGATCATGAACTAGGTTATCATATGGCATGAATGAAAATAAATATCTTGCATTAAAATATGGTTAGTATCACATAGTTAATCCTTAATAAAAGGATTATTTTCTAACATATGGGAGAGCCTATATGTAATACTAAATAGTATTCCATCAATAACACCAACATATTTTCTCTAATTAAATCAGAACATTCTATGCTTGTAACTTCATACTGGAATGTATGAGGAAGGAAATTCTAAAGAACAAGGTGAGCATACATAAAAAATAACAATCCATAAGAGTTCAAAAATAGTTTACACCACAATATTTAATATCCATGAGAATTCAAAATGGTGAATTAGATAATTTCCAATTCAGTAGATGAACTAAAATTCATGCATTGTGTGTCATTATCATCATAATCCTAGACTTATCTCATCAACATGGGATTAGCTACATAAGTTCTTTTTCACAATTCACTTCTATGAAGAGCTAGATTCTTGTTTAGTTGTAATTTCTTCAAATCATCTTTGATCATTTTTTCCATGTCTTCTTTCGTCTTCCTTTCAATGGCTTTTCTAGAATAGTGATGTAACAACCCTTGCTTATAGGCTCATTGTCTAATCTTCTTTGCACATGTCCAAACCATCTAAGCCACCATTCTTGTAATTTATCTTAAATAGGAGCCACTCCAAGCCTTCCTTTGATGTTTGTATTATGTGGTTTATTTCTTCTAGTATCATTCAATATCCATCAAAGCATTCACATTTTTGCCACACTAATTTATTGTTCATGCCTCTTTTGTATTGTCCAACATTCAACATTATATAAGATAGCAAGCTTGATTGTTGTGCTATAAAATTTCCACTTTAATTTTTAAGTCTTTTGATTCTAAAGTATGTCTCCACTTCTCCATTTTAGTAGCAATATTTTATTGAGGTGTATCCACCAACACAATATCATTTGAAAACAGCATACACCAAGGGATTTTATCTTGTATTTCTTTTTTTTAATACATCCATAATAATAGTAAATAACTACAAGCTAAATGCAGACCCTTGATGTAGACTTATTATGACTAGAAAATCAAATGTTATTCCATAATCTATTTTAATTTTTGCAGTAGCTCCTTCATATATGTCTTTAATCACTTTAATCTAGTTATTAGGGATTTTTTCCCTCATAAGGTGCACCAAATAATATCTCTATGAACTCTTTTATATGCTTTTTCCAAGTCAATGAAGATCACATTTAGATTTTTTCTATGTTTTTTAAAATTCTCTATTAATTATCATATCAAAAAAATAGCCTTTGTAGTAGGTCTTGCTAGCATAAATCTAGATAAATCTTTTGATACTATTGATTCAAGTTTGGGATGCTCCTCTATGATTCTCTCCCAAAGCTTTATAGCATGGCTCATTAGCTTGATCCCTTTGTAGTTTGTATAATTTTGTACATCTCCATTATTTTTGTAAATGAGAACAATAAAACTTTTTCTCAAATTAGTAGGCACTTCTTCATCATTCAAAATTTTGTTAAATAATTGTGTTAGCCAAGAATCTCCTAATGCTTTCCAAGTTTTTATAGGAATGTCATATGGTCTAACAACTTTTCTATTTGTCATCTTTGATAAGGCTATCTTTACCTCAAAGAAGGAAAGTTCATTAATTAAACCAAAATTTAGTTCCTTTTCTTGGATGTCTTCTATTGGGAATTCTTTATTTAACAATGCTTGAAAATAAATTTTCAACCTATCCAAAATTTCATTGTCTTTTGCAAAAATTATTTCATTTGCTTCCTTGATGCATTTGACATGATCAATTTCCTTACATTTCTTGTTCCTAATTTTTGCCAATATATATATTATATAAATATATAACTAAGCTCATAATTAATTGAACCATCATTCACACTTTGTAACATTGTACAATAGGGGAAAAGTTAATACAAAAGTATCAAGTAGGAAAAATATACAACAATCCCTTATGGGATCATGAACCAAGTAATCACATAGCATTAGGAAAAATAAACACCTTATGATGAATCCTTTGATATCAAATACCCAATATTGGGGCCTAAGAAACGATGTTAGATATTTGATATCATGGGATGTATGTTGACCTATAAATATAGCCCTTGGGCACACGGTTTGGGCATAAGTTTTGTCATAGCATAGTAGAGCTCTTATAGTTTCTTTTCTCTGTAGTTAGAATATTTTCCAAAGTACCATAGCATGAGTCACTAAGTGTATGGATCTTTATTCTAGCAATGTTGTCCTTGAGCATAGCGGTGTGTGCAGTAATAAAGATGAGCTTTTTGATAAACCTTGCAACACCTTAGCTAGATTAATTATTTTATTATGCATTTAATGTTTTATGTAAGGTTCCAAGTAATTAAGCTAAAGTAAGCTAAGATAAGTTAGCTAAGTTAAATAGTAATTAATTAAGCACATAAGTACAACCGCTTCGAGCATGCATATGATGCTTGGTAATCCCAAAAATGTTTAATGTTTGGTAACCCAACAACATTATATGTGTTTAGGATGTGCACAAAAAGTGGGAATAGATGCTTATGTTAGGATAGTTAGTTATTAGTTAGCAATTAGATTAGTTAAATTGGTTCATGAATTGAGTTTCAACTTGTTATTAATCGTAGATGAATAAAATATAAAATAGTAAAAATTATGTTCCTCAATTGCACTTAACCATACAAGTAAGCTCCACAAGTGTAGTTGAGAAGACAATGATCATCATGATTATATTTCATGTCTTGGAACTAGCGTACTTAGGAACTCAAGGTTTGTAGAATTCGATCAGATCAGGCATGAACACTTGTGATTTGTATGGTTGAGCATAGGGGTGCTTTCGACTCATCACCTTGCATCAAAATATGGCTAATATCACATGGTTAACACTTCGTAAAAGGCTTATTTTCAAACATCACAATAACATTATTTTTCAACATTACCACAACCACATTCCACCATCAATCCAACCATAACATTAGCATGCCAACATCTTATGCAAAATACATAAGTTACAAAGCATAAGATGACAAAGTCAAGGTGATGTATTCAAAATAATTCACTCCAAAATTTTTTATTGCCATAAGGTATATTCTCCTAACACACTAGAGCATTATCATGTTCCCCAAATGAAGATTTACTTATGCAAAAGTATCATCATATTCACCATAAGGAAAGCCTCCCAAAATGCAAGATGTTGTCACACCCCCATAAAGAAAATGATGTCAAAATGCAAGAATGGTAATTTTTTCACTACAAAGCTCAATCAAAATGGTAGGTATGATTCAAACTAGCAAACATGATGAGTGATAAACCACAATGGCAAAAGTAACATTGATATGAAATTTCAAAATTCAATGAAGGTTTTTTCAAAGATAATGATCAAACCATGACTCATTATGAGAGATCATGATTGGTTTACAACCCACTATATGTGGAAATTTAAGACTTGTAACTAATTACAACTAGGCCATAACTCATAGAGGTTGACCATGACCTAATTGCAACTCATAGTCTACCATATTTGTCATACTGCAACTTCGCCATGATCCATAGTGTTACTAAAGAAACTTACCACAACCTAACCAAGATCTCATCATGACTAGTGGTCAATGAATCAAGATTTTTATTTTTTATTTTTTTTGGAAAAATTCAAAAACATTCCAAAAATAGTAAAAAATAGCACAGACAAAGTAGGGAATAAAGCAATAGAATTGAAATACCAGTCGAAGTAAGAGAGCCCAAGGAATTTTAAAATATTGACAATAATTCAAAAACCCTTCAATCTCATGAATGCAATAAAATAAGACAATATATCATGAATGCAATAAAAATATAGAGATTAATGATGCTCCATTAGAATGATTGAAGAAATATCATGTATAGAATAAAACATAACTAAGTCCATGGATGAGCATGAGTCCCATTGGATTTAGGATCCTAACCCATCATGAAAGTAGAAAATTAATTTTCATAATAGATTAAACTAATGGGATTCATATAAAACTTAGAATGCACCAAGAATTATTAACTAAATATCATAATAAAAATTCACAAATCTTCCCTATCTCAAAAAAAAAAAAAAAATATCTTCAAATAATCAATATAATTTTAAATGGATCCACGTGCTCTAGATACACAACTTGCCTATTTGACTATAACCTAATAGGCCTTACATCTATTTAGAAATTTAAAAAGCCAAGTAGATATAAGCACTTATTATCAAAAAAATATGATGAATCACCTAAGAATCAAATGAAATCTCCCATTCTAATCACTTTATTGTATGTTGTCAAAGATTAAATGGCTAGAGGAGCTCAAGTTGTGAAGAGGCTTATAAAGGATCCTAACTTTAATTCTAATGTAAAATTAAATTAAGGGAAAACTATAAAAATAATTCTAAAATATTTATAAATCCAAAAAGTTGAAAAAAACCAAATTANAGCAGAAGGGGAGAGAGGGGGGTAGGTATGGTGTGTGTGTGTGGGGAAGGATGGGGAGGATGGGGGGAGGGAGTGGGGAAGGTGTTGGAACCTCAAAATAGTTGTAATATAGATACATGTTAGAATATATAGTCTAATTAGAACTTTACAACTTAGTAATGCCCATTAAAATCAAACCCATGACTTAGAGCTTCCAAATCAAGAGTCTTATTACTAGGCTAATGCCTCATTATTGAATGTCTATATTAAGGGAAATATTAGAACCCTAAAATAATTGTAATATAGGTACATCCCAAGATGTGTAATTTGATATGAAATTTATATTAAAGTTGTTTTATCCTAATAACTAATGCACATATATAAGTTATAACAACTCGTATGTGTAGGTATAAGTACAAGTATATGTTTATAAATAAGATAAGTATGTCTAGAGGTCTACACAACATCTTACATTGCTAAGTGATGAGTTGCAATTTTTTTAGTTGGGTTGAAAAGGCCTCGTCGACGTAGCCTCATCAACTAGGTTTTGTTGATGAGGCCTAGTTGATGCATCATATCATGCGTTGATGTGGCCCTATCAACACAGTGTTTGTATCTAGCTATCAATATGCATCCACCAGTTGCATTTATGGAGGAGAGATTGTAGTTACAGTGAAGCTCTTGCAATTTTTCCATTTTAAAGTTAGAATTTTTCTCTTGAGTGCCCATAGCAGGAGTCATTGAGTGTATGGATCTTTATTCGAGCATTGTTGTATCTAAGCATGATAGTGTGTTCAACAGTAAAGACAAGATTTCTAATAATCCTTGTAGTATTCTGGATAGATTAAATATTTTATTTATGCATTTACTATTCTCAATTATTTATTAAATATTTTTTAATAATTAAGTTAATGAAGCAATTAAATAAGATAGACTATATAGATTAAACACATAGGCACAACCACTTTGAGCGCAACACGTAGTCACTTGGTTATCCTAGTAGTGTTATTGCTTGGTATACCCAGTAGCATAGTGCTTGGTCGCCTAGCAGTGGATACATGGGTTCAAGACATGTACAAAAGGTGGGATCGAATGCTTATGTTAGGACTGCTTAGATACTAGTTAATGAGTTAAATCAAATCAATTAGTCTAACTACTTTATTTCTCTTTAATTACCAAACCCATAAAATATAAAATGATAAAAATCAAAAAAAAAAAATTAATAATGAGTGAAGAAAATTTAAAGTATATCACAAGCTTGACATTAAGTAGACATCATAACAAAAAATATGGAAAGAGAAATATTTCCAATTTTAGGACTATCTACTAAAGCTTAAAACCTTACAATTTATACCTTCAAAAAATAAAAGAAGAAATTTATTTATTAGTAAGGAGGAGGAACCTAGTTCTAAAAAAGTTTATATCACTTTTCAACATCCATGCTTGAACTTAATATAGCAAAAGAATTCGAGATAGAGAGTTGTGGCTTACTACCAATATTTGTTTCAAAGTAAGAAAGTGGCACTATTGGTAGAAGATATTCACCTTGTTAGTTTTTATTAAACTTATATCAAGAATCTTTACCATCAACTATAACCTTCTTGTTGACACTAGTTTTAATCTTTTAGTTAATAGTATTCTTGTATTATAAGGAAAAGTTTACCTTATGAGCTATCTTCCTAGGCTACTTAATACTTTCTCTAGTACTAGCAAAAATATACATTGGAGCTGCTATCTCCTCTAGATTCTTTATTATTATTTAATTATTCTTATCATTGACATTAACTTGATTTTTCATATATTTACCTTCATATTATTTTTTTTTCTATCTTCAACTTTAATACATTTTGTCTTTTCTTCGGTATCTTTTTTTTTTAGTAGAAAATAACAAGCATTAAACAAATGTCCTTCATGATGATAAAAGTAGAAAAAATTAGGAATATTATAATATGTAATTGGCTAACTATAAGTCTTTCCCCGTACTTGTAATACTAATTCCTTGTTACGATTAACAAGGTTGATTTCAACAAAAAGAATATATATGAAAACCAGAAATTACAGAAGTAGACACTATATGCTAAATGGAACTACGAAGACTAACAGTTTCCTAGTTATCTATCTAAAAAATCAATGGAAGATTATATAACTCTACAAAATATTAAACTTTAGCATATTCTTCACACTGCACATCAAAATTTAGAGCCTACTTATGAATGATTAACATGACATCCTTATGTATAAAAGACCCTATATTTAGGGCATATTGCACCATCAAAGCATTGTCTAACTTAACATGCAAAAAAAGAAAAAAGAAAAAAAATGAGAATAATACCTCGCATGAAAGACTTAGATGTTATGTTTTTTCATCATATCATTTAACTATAAAATAAAACTTCAATTATAAGGTAAGTAATCCAAAATCTGAATGAACACATATTATGATAAAAGATTAGAAACCAATGATTCATATACATCATTAGGAAGAACAGAATCAAGTGTCTTAGTTGCATCAACATTATTAGAAGAAGGCATCATAACTTTTTTTAACCCTCTTATAAATTTGCATTTTGAGAACTAATATAAATTTCTCTAGTAATAAAAGAAGCAGAAATTTCAATATTGGTTAAAGAAGTTAGAAGAAATATAGAATCCTTCATAAGAGAATTCTAGATAAATCAAATTTGCTAGAGAAAATTCAAATCCATTGAAGAAATTAGATCATTATCTCTAGTTTGTCTTACTTATATTAATTTTTAAGCCTTTTAATTATAGAACATGTCTTAACTTCTCTATTTTAGAAGCAATATTTCAAGAGTTTTATAAACCAACATAATATCATTTGTAAATAGCATACACCAAGGGATTTCATCCTATACTTTCTTTGTTAAATCATCCATAAGAATAACAAATAAGTATGGGTTAAGTATAACAACAATACTATGGGAAGTATCATTCAACATCATCCATTGGCCCTAAAGTTACTAAGTGTTCTAAAGCAAAGTTAAGATGCACTACACCTTAATGTCCTCAATTTGAGCTCAAAACATGGTTGTTTTGGCTAAGTGTCTTAGGAAAAACATTGGAGCTGAAAAAATTATATCATTAGAGACTAATACTAATGTAGAGTGATGAAGTGCAAAGTGTCGCATCGACAGGCCCTTGTCGACTAGTCCTCATCAATATAGCCCTATCGACGTGGTGTTGCCCCAATGATAGGGTTGTGTCAATGTAGTGTTTGTTATGTTTACGAGGCCCCATTGATGCAGGTCCACAATAAATTCTATAAATACACACTCACTAGCTATGTTTATGACATGTCTTATCATAGTTGTAGCAAAGCTCTTGTAGTTTTATCATTTTAGAATATTTCTTTGAGTGCTCGCAGTAGGAGTCAAAAAGCGTATGGATCTTTATTTGAGCATTGATGTACCTTAGCACATTAGTGTGAATGGTAATAAAGACGAGCCTTTTGATCAAACCTTACAGCACTTGGAATAGATTAATGATTTATTTCTACATTTACTGGTTTTGTTAATTATGCAATTAATTAAGATAAACTAGACTTTAATTGATTAATTAATTAAGCTAAATAGATTAAACACATAAGTATGACCACTTCGAGCATAACATACAGTGCTTGGTAATCCTAGTACTACTTAATTCTTGGTAACCCATGAGTGTTGTATGAGATCAGGATGTGTACAAAAAGTGGGACCGAATGCTTATGTTAGGATAGTTAGTTATTAATTAGTGATAATTAAATTGGTTCATAAATTAAGTTTCAACATGTTATTAATCATAGACAAATAAAATATAAAATACTGAAAATCATGTGCCTCAATTAGACTTAACCATACAATTAAGCTCTACAATTGTAGTCAGAAAGACAACAATCATCATGATTAGATTTCATTTGCTAGAATTAGTGTATGTGGGAACTTAAAGTCTATGGAATTTGACTGGGTTGCACATGAATGCTCGTAATTCATATGGTTCAGTGTAGGGTATACTTGTTGCTCATCATTGGCATTGTTGTCAAGGACCTTTAGTTTGTTACATGCACTATCTAAGATTTAGTGAAAAATTATTTAACATCATTAGAAAGAACCCTAAGGTCATAACATACATTACAATAACTATAACAATTATAAGAAAGCACACTGCATTTCTTATCTTGTAATACAAGATGTCTTCTTCTCACAAAAATTATTCTCTACCTAAGTCTGACGGAGCAAATTAGTAGGTGCCCCAACAATACAGAGTGGTATATGCTCATCCTAATGAGTATGTACCCAATTTCACCTTTGTCCTACACTAAGATAAGCTACTACGGTGGTGATACATGGAGGGCAACATTGTGTTGTCACCCGATCAATCCATTCTTTCAATGCTCTAACAAAATCTTATGCGGTTGGCATCCAGGGGTTTCATATTGAATATGTTATGTAGGATAGCAATGCCAAGGATTATCATCACACCAATGCACAACACCTAAGGGATTAACAACTAGAGCATCGTTATGAATCTGTGAAGGGGAAGTTGTCCAATGATTTCCCATTCCTAATGTACTAAAAAGATAGTGGAGAACCCTTTTTTGGGGATTTTCCATTCAGAGAGACTCCTCACTTTGACTTCGATGAAGAAGGTCAAAATTAGAACTTGTAGTCCATAATCCATGATCCTAGTTCTAGAAAGAATGGATCCCATGTGATGAGTCATAGTTTTGTTAGCTGCATCGATAAAGCCTCATTAATGAGGCCTAGTTGACACATCATATCATGTGTCGATGAGGCCCCATTGACATGGTGTCCACATTTCGCCTATAAATACACACACACCAGTTGCATTTATGGTTACAAGATTTCGGTAGTAGTGAATCCCTTGCAATTTCTTCATTTGATAGTTAGAATTTTTCTCCTAAGTGCCTGCAACAAGAGTCATTAAGTGTACGGATCTTTATTTGAGCATTATTGTACTTGAGCATGATAGTGTGAGCAGCAATAAAGACAAGCTTTCTGATAATCCTTGTAGTATTTCGGATAGATTAAAAATTTCATTTATGCATTCAATTTTTTCAATTATTTATTAAATGTTTTCCAGTAATTACGTTAATAAAGCAATTAAGTAAGATAAGTGAGATATATTAAACACACAAGTATGACCACTTTGAGCATAACACGTATTTGCTTGGTAATCCCAACAACGTTATTGCTTGGTACACCCAGTAGTGTAGTGCTTGGTAACCTAGCAATGGATACGTGGGTGCAGGACGTGTACAAAAAGTGGGACTAGATGCTTATGTTAGGACTGCTTAGATACTAGTTCATTAGTTAAATTAAATTAGTTAATCGAATTACTTTATTTCTCTTTAAATACCAAACCCATAAAATATAAAATGATAAAAATCAGATGCCTCAATTACACTTAACCATACCAGTGTATGTCACAAGTATAATTGGGAAGACAATGAACAACCTTAAGGCAAAATTCACCTCCTAGAAGACTAGTGGTGTGGGGATGAATGGGGAGGATGGGGGAAGGTGTTGGAAGCTCAAAATAGTTGTAATATAGATACATGTTAGGATATATAGTCAAATTAGAACTTTAAAACTTAGTAATGCCCATTAAAATCAAACCCATGACTTAGAGATTCCAAATCAAGAGTCTTATTGCTAGGCCAATGCCTCATTATTGAATGTCTATATTAAGGGGGATATTAGAACCCTAAAATAATTGTAATATAGGTACACCCCAATATGTGTAATCTAATTAGAAATTTATATTAAGGTTGTTTTAGCCTAATAACTAATGCACATATATAAGTTATAACAACCCATATGTGTATGTCTAAGTACAAGTTATATGTTTATAAATAACATGAGTATGTCTAGAGGTCTACACAACATCTTAATTACTAAGGGAAGATAGTCTTAAAATAATGAAAGATAATTGTAAGAAAAAATAACATATAGATGAAAACAAGCATGATGCACATTTATCATCATCATCATCATCCTAACCTTGTCCTAGTAAAATAAGGTTGGTTACATGAGTTCTTTTTTGTTATTCATCTCTACAAAAAGTCAAATCTTTGTTTATTTGCAATTTCTTCATATTTTTTTCACTTATTTTCACCATGTCTTTTATTATCTTCCTTTTGGTGGTTTTCTTTGAATAGTAATATAGCAACTTTTTTATAGACTCATTATCTTATCTTCTTTACACATGACCAAACCATTTAAGATGTTATTTTTATAACTCATTTGAAATAGAAGCCATTCTAAGTCTTTCTCTAATGTCTATATTATATCATTTATCTCTTTTGGTAACATTTAATATCCATCTAAACATTTGCATTTCTACCACATTTATTTGTTGTTCATGCCTCTTTTGTACTACCCAACATTTAACATCATATAAGTTAACAAACCTAATCGTTATCTTATAATATTTTTTTTGTTACTTTTATTGGAATTCTTTTATCACATAAAAAACCACTAGCTTGTGTCCATGTTTAATTTCACCATCTAATTGGAGTACTAATCCTATTAGAAACTATTTGTAGTAAGGAAATATTTGATCTTGAATTATCACTTCTATTTCACCACTATTTATGTTGTTATTAAAATTGCATTCGATATATTTTGACTTTTTT
>MNCI01005166.1:542968-578526 GCA_015680685.1 Gnetum montanum | reverse complement strand
TAGGGGTAAGAGGGGGGTGGTGGATGGATCAGTCTTGGAGTCACAATGCAAAGTCATTGAAAGTGGTTGGTTTTGGTCTAGACTAAGGGTGGATCTTCTTAGGTCATTTAAACACAAATCCATAAGGGACTTCTTATGACCTGAATTTAGAATTCCATTCCACATTCTCCATCATCCATCCATACTGCCTATAACTCACCTCACTGCCAGTGTCCATGTTCTTGTTTAGTGTCTTTGTCTAACGTACTTGAATTCTTTGGTAGAATCTTTCAGGTTTTGATCCTTAACTTTCATCAACCATTAATCACCTTAGGACCCACAACCTCCTTAGGTTGAGGTTATGCAATGGCAAATAGGGCATGTGCCTACTATGGGGAGGACCCACTTGCATATTTCTTGGTTGGGTTTGTTAAGCACCTTATCCTTAGGCATTATTGTGATCAGAATTTTTCGTACATTCATCTTTTACATCCAACCATGTGCTCCTTTAAGAATTTTCTTCAATTCACACATTCTCCATCAATTTTTTAAATTTTTGAGCTTTCAAAGATCCTCTTCAATAATTTCATCATATTCTTGGCTTTTTTGGAACTCCATAGATCCCAAATTCATTCAAAAATTCCTTGTATTTTTTGAAATATTCAAGTTGGAACTTTTTGTTTACGAACCTTGTAAATGGACTGATGAAGCCCATGGGTATACAAGGCCTTGTATATGTGGCCCCATTGATGTAGTGCAAAAATGCTATAAATATGTGCGACCCCCCTTTGGAATTTTTACATTTGCTCACAAATGCCAAGGAACTTTTCCAAATTTTCAGAGCTTAGAAACTTTAGAGTCCATAACTTCCTAACCATTTATTCAAATCACTCTGTTCTTTGACCTTGTAACTCCCAGAGCTCTTAGTTGTGGGGGCCACAAATGTGCCATTTTTTAGTGAAATTTTTTTTGCCATTTTTCTAACTCCCACAAAGGTTTAATTAAGAGATCAACATTTAAATATCAAATTACAGAAGTTAAACTTTTCCAATGAGTTCCAGTAACACTTATAATAAAAAATTAATTAATAAAATAATAATAAAATAATCAATCTACCATGCTCTAATAGTAGCCAAGTGTAACTAATTAACAAGATAATGTATCTAAATATTTTAAGTTACACATTATATGTACTCATCCATAGATGTGTTGTGATTGTAGATGGAGCTAAAAGGCAAACATAAAAGAAGGACTATCTCAACCATGGGAGAAATGGCCAAAGATGGGAAGGGGCCAAAAATAGGCCCAATAAGAACTAATTGCAAACCATTCCATAGGACCTCTAACGGAGTAGGCCAAAGTGGAGTCTATTCATCAAATTCTAGAACAAGTGGTAGCAATAGAACATTCCCATCGAGATGAGGCACCAATTCAACAAGCAAACCTTGTGGTGACCTTGATGGAAGCATGCCTAAATCAAATCAGATCAAGGGAGGTCTAGAAAACAATGCTCCAAGAGCTAAAATTTAGCTCTTTTTTGGAGCAAGCACCTAAAGAGGTATAGGACCAACTAAAGACCTCTTCCATGTGGCCAATTATCACTTCTAGCAGGAAGTGGTATATGGGAAAGACATTTCTATCTTGGAACAACATGTAGGTTGGTTTAATGATCAAAATCAAGGACATTTCATTGTCCTACTTAGTGTAAGTCATTACAAAGGCACTCGGAATACCTAAAATTGGGGTGAATCTCACCAATATTTTGATGTAGGCGGACCCTAGCATCAAAAAGGAATGGGTTCAATAATGTTATGGTATTGATTGTAAGAATTATGGTGTGCTCACATCGACAAAATGAATCCACTATAAGATTTTAGCCTTTCACCTAAATCCCATGGTGAGGCCCAACAAGATCATTAGCTTTTTTGCTTGTGCATGTGCCACTGTGAGTGGGAGATTCTTAGTCAACCATCCATAGTTGATCTATCTAGAGATAGAGAAGTGGTTTAAGGAGAATGAATGTGGAAGGAAGGCACTCCCATTCCCATGCCTCATCAGAAAACTATGTCGAAGGGAAGGAATAGTCCGCTACACTAATGATGCTATTTGATGTGCTCTTACTGCTAATTGGATGGAGATGAGGAATGATAAAAAGCCTACAACAATAATCCAAGAAGAGGAGCATAAGCCACCACCTCCATCTGCCACTTAGAAAATCATGTTGGACATTGGTGCAATGTCCTGATGGTTGTGCGAGTATTGATAATGACTCTTGAGTAAGAAAGAGCAATAATTAGGCATGAGTGGCAGAGACCCATCTATGTACCAACCAACAATGAGTCACCTGAATGAGGTGGTCTAAATTGTTAGCCTTATGGGGGAAGGTGGGCCCATTTTCTTGGCCCAACAAATGCAAATGTCCATGAGGTCGAATCTTAGCACTAGAGAGGTAATAGTATCCCTCTTAGAATAGTAGCAACTTCTAGAGATTTTTATGAATGCCATGACCTTCTCATTGCGTTTGGAGGAAGGTGAGGGAGCAATAGTACTAGTGATGTAGCACTAGGGGTAAGAAATAGTAATTGAGATGGTTGTTGATAGAATTGCTAAAACACTTAATGCGCCTGTAGTGTCTATACCTGACATCACTACACTTAAATATGTGCAGATGTCCACAAAGATCATAAGTAGTAGGTTAAGTGCAGCACAACATGAACAACTACTAGACTGACTAGTAGGAACCATGCAACCACTTTCGGATGTCTTTGATCTTCTAGATAGTACAATTACAACCTAGTCAGAGCTACTAGAAGTAAGGGGCAAGAACATTATTTTGGAAGGGCAGCTCAAAATAGCTAAGGAGTTGAATGAAAACTTGACTATAAAGGTTGCTAAATTGAGAGTTTAGATTACCAACCCTACATTTCTCAACCCAACATTGATAAGTGGTGAAGTTCTCGAGGAACTTCACACTAGGCTAAAAGGGGTTGAGGGTGTGATGGAGATGATGGTGATCTACTGATCCTTGGTACAGGCCACCTAGCATAAAATTTAGAAGACCATGAATTTGACCTACTAGGAGAATGTACAGCTAACCATAGAAAATCATCACCTATGAAACATTGATGCACATAAATAATAGTTGACTGATTTTATCCATCAATAGTAGAAGAAACTAGCCAGAGCAAATACATTGGCAGTTGAGAATAGAAGCCACTTCATGAAGGAGGTCTATGCTCTTCACCAAAAGATTGTAATAGAAGTAGCCACCTAGAAATTAGAGGCTCTTAGATTTGAGAAAGTCAAAAATCACTATAGAGACCAAGTTAGCTTGAAGAAGGAAATAAATGAGAAACACATTCAAGTGGCATAGGCAAAGGTGAACAAGACCCTTCAACAACTCCAACAAGGATGTGAATTATGGCAATCCATCATTGATGGGATTAATCAATATAATAAAGTAGAAATTTTCCTAAAGGAGCTATATATAGAGGAGATGATTGAATATATCAAGCTTACCGATCTTTGGTACGCAAACTTGGCTATGTTGACTGCTAGACAACTATGGTTAGAACTAGAAAAGCAAGTGGCTAGCTCGTACTTGTTGTATGACACTGAGTTCAAGCATCATAAGGACATCAAGAAAAAGCTTATAGAGGCAAATGTTGAACTCAAGGTTCTCAAGGGAAAATATACCAATCAAAGATCCACTACTAAGAGCTTGGCCAAAAGAATGAATGACTACAAGGAGCTGCAAAATGTAGTTAGGGCATTTGATGTTGAACACAAATAATTCATTGCCTAGTTTGTCAACGTCAAAAAGGTGTTTCCAGTAATGCTCTGTTCATGGGAAATCCTCATTCCAACCCATATTGACAATGTGGCATGGACTATGAATGACCCTAGATAAGGAAGAGAAGATGTAGGCATTGCTAGATGCCTTTCATCTTCCATCAGAGGTAGTGGTGATAGTAAGATAGCCATAGCGGCCTCAACCACCACGTGCACTCAATGTTGGTGAAGGTTCTTTAGAACCTTAGGAACCTCCACCACATGGGACTGTTTGATCTTCTAAACTACATTCATGCCATTAGAGAAAGTGCTATCTAGTTTAAGTAGTTATGTCATGGTGTTCAATTTACACCACAAATTTTTATAATGATGTTAATTTGTACACTTGGGCACTTAGCTTTGTTATACCAGTTTATTATGTTAAGAGTCAGTCAATAATCCCATACCTTCCCAATTTTGTAAAGGAACTCAAGGACGAGTTTTCATTTAGTCATGGGGGTATGATGAAGCATCAAAATGTCACATTGATGGATCCCTATCAACATGGTGTTGCCCCATTGATGGGGTCGCGTCAACATAGCATTTGTTGCTTTTATGAGGCCCCATCGATGTAGCTCCACAATAAAGTCTTAAAATGCATGCTCACCAGCTGTGTTTATGGCATGTCTTATCATAATTATAGTAGAGCTTTTGTAGTTTTTTCATTTAAGAGTTAGAATATTTCTTTGAGTGCTTGTAGCAAGACTTAGAAAGTGTATAGATCTTTATTTGAACACTAATGTACTTGAGCACACTAGTGTGAATAACAATAAAGATGAGCCTTTTGATTAAACCTTACAACACTTGGAATAGATTAATGGTTTATTTCTACATTTACTGTTTCCATTAATTATGTGATTAATTAAGATAAACTAGACTTTAATTTATTAATTAACTAAGCTAAATAGGTTAAACACATAAGTACAATTGCTTTGCGCATAACATACAGTGCTTGGTAATCCCAGCAATGCTTAACACTTAGTAACCCAGCAATGTTGTATGCATTTAGGATGTGTATGGAAAGTGGGACCAGATACTTATGTTAGGATAGTTAGTTACTAATTAGTGATCAGATTAGTCAAATTGGTTCATAAATTAACTTTCAACTTGTTATTAGTTGTAGATGAATAAAATATAAAATAATAAAAATCATGTGCCTCAGTTACACTTAATCATACAGTTAAGCTCTAATAAGTGTAGTTGAGAAGACAACGATCATTGCGATTAGATTTCATTTTCTAGAACCAATGTACATGGAAACTTAAGGTTTGTGAAAATCGATCGAATCATGCATGAATGCTTCTAGTTTGTATGGTTGGACGTAGGGTATACTCACTACTCATCATAGAGGAAATTCTAACTATGGGATGTTGACATTGATGTTACTTGAATAATGGTGATGTCACATTAGCATTAGTATTGAAGTCTTGGAAGGCATTGCAATGGCCATGAAGTATGCAGGAGACACTAGAATGTCTATTGTTCATGCTCTTTGATGAGTAATGGTGTGACATCTCGTCCCCAAATGTCATGGAAATATATTTAGACATTATGCATACAAAGAAAATATACCAAATGTGAAATATATGTGATATTCAACATTATGTATAAAGGAAATAATAGAAAAAATGTAGAAAGAGAAAGAAAATAATGTTTTATTGATATGGAATAGTGTATCTAGATTGTGCTTTGAGAGTGTTTCTTGAGGTTTTCTTTTTTTTGGCATCTATCCCTTAGAGGCAATCTAGCATTACCACCACAGTTAGGCCTATAATCTAGCTAGAAGGGATGGCCAGTCCACCTTCTATCTTGCTTCATCTGGCTCCCATGACTTGCCTATACTAGCTTCACCAATCCATGCTGGCATGACCTCAAATTCTGGGTATAAATGTCTTGGGTTAAACCCCCAAAGGTTACCTTAATAGACACATCCATTATTACAACATGCCCTTTTGGATCTTAATCACAACTACCCTTTCAAGTCTTGTTAAGATGACAATAACACTTATTATGAAGAGACACCATCTTCATTAGGTAATAGCATCATTTGGGAATGGGGATGTGACAATCTACCCCCCTTAGGTTTTGTTTGTCCTTGAATGAGTCCATGTTCTCTATCTTTTTCCAGCTATAATATTTTTTTTTCATGATTCTATGCTCCAATAATTTGATTTCTCCTTTGAACTTGAAGTTGTTTCTTGCTTATTCTACAAATAAAATATATGTGAGAAGGATATATGGAAAATTAAATATTACTTTATTAATACTTCATTTTCTAAGATAATGACAAGAATTGAATTAAAGATCTATTAATCACCAATCATCAATCCTTACCAAAATCACACAGTACAACTCAAATTTGGTTTCCCAAGTGAACACAGGGAAAAATTCTTTTATTTCCAAATTTTATTATCTTAGATATTTTACTTATCCAATTGAAATATAAATTAAACAATGAATAAAATAATAAGATCATCAATAAAAGTAAGGATGAGATACTTCTTAATCTTAATCAACCTTATGAATTGATGGGAGTAATTGTAATTCTGCCATAAGTGGTATGTGATCGGATGGTCTTATTCGGGATGGCAAAGCTTGATCTTGATTCTTCTCAACTTCTTCTTTAGAAATCAACTCTAGGAACTTGTTAACTTGAAAGAATCTGACATTGTACCAAATATAATCCAAAGTCTTAATGAAGAAATGTTTTTGACCCATCCTCAATAATCATTTAAGAGTAATTGGTAAACCATGGTTCTTTATGAGTACTATCCATTAACATCATCTATTCTTGAATTCTGAAATATGATTTATCCAATGAAGATTCAAAATAAGCAGAATATGCACTAGCCAATGGAATTGCATGCTGAATTGATGGAAACATCTTCAAATCAAGTTCATCTTCCAATATTTCTTTATAGATGCATATTTTAAGAATTGATAAACACCACTTCCAACTTTTACATTGAAGTCTCCATAAAGAATAAATGGAACTAGGTCAATATAACTTAGGAATAACTTATTCTTCAAACTTTGTTCTATTTTCTTAATCAAATATGCTCATTAACATAGTCTAACATCTAAACATGTTGATTTGGCAATTAAATGTGTGTTGACCATGCATACACATCTTCTTGATAGATGGATTTTTAGAATTACTACCAAGGCTATGTGATTTTTCTAAAATCTTAACTATTATTTCTTTTCCATTGCTTGAAGTTCTTTAATTTCAAAATTTATATTTTCCAAACTCCATTCAAATCTTTGTGCTAATTCAAACTTGGCTTCTTTATAAAAGATCGCACAATCATCCATGTTGTGATTTCTGCAATATGTTAATCTATATGGCTCAAAAGAAGAACTCCCATAAGAACCTTTTTGCTTATAGATACCTCTATATCCCATATTTCCCAAGTCTAGTTAGAATTGATATAGAAATTCCCATGGAAAGACTTTTTGTAAGCATAAGACATCAACATTCAAATCTTTAAACTCTGCTAAGAGACATGGATATCGATATTCATGCCAATCCAAGGCCCATGATGGATATAGCAAATGTTGTTTCTCACTCACTAGGGATTTTGCAAGCATGTTCTATGTTACAACTTTCATTCCTATTCTTGGATTATCTTCTGAATCATTTTCTTTCATGAGTATCATACTCTTAGTTGAAACAATATTTTGAGTCTTCATGTTGTTTGCCATATGTTTTGATTGCAGGACAAATTAATATACCTTTTCTTGATGGTTGAAGATTGTTCTATTTCCTCAACTAATTCTCCAACAAATATAACAACTAATACATCAACTAATAATTAACTAAATCAACTAAATAACTACATTATCTAATTTTAGTAATATTTAATGACATCATATAAATTTAGTAATATGTAAATATATTATCTAATTCTTAATGGCCTTTCTACCCCCCTTAAGAACATTGACTCTAGCAGTGTAATTAATGAGATGCCATAGTGATCTTAAGACTATCTATAAGGGTTATGCACTAAATCTTAAAGCCCAAAAGGTTGAATTTGTGATATCATCAAATCATCGAGTGCTCAAATGATAAATTTGACCTCACTCTTGAGTTCAAAAGGGTGAAAAATGTTGGAAGTGATTATTCATATGTTGAAAATCAACGACAGTTTAAACTTTGTCAGGTAGTTTAAACTTTGTTAGGTGGTGATCGATGACATGACAAGCGATGATCTACAGTGTTGATGGGTAGTAGTAGCACAATCAATGGTAGTTGCGAAAAATGCGACGAGACTAGTGCACAAGCATAGTGGAAGGGTGCACAGTTGCAGGGTGTGCATGGTAGTGCTCTAGGGTGCGACAAGTGATAGCAGTTGCAAGCAACAACTGGCGACAAAGTGTGGTGTGGGTGATAGACTGTATACATAGGAATGATGATGGTTGGTAGGCTCATGCATGGAGCAGTAACATTAGTTGCAAGGGCGGATTGACATGGTGCGTGGCGGGCAGTAGAGGGTGATGGCAACTTACACGCTACGGTAGCCCTGTTAGGGCTAATCCAACTTGCATGGCTTGTGTAGCCTTGTTACGGCTAGTGTGGCCTATAGGGCTTGCGTGGCCCTTGTAGACAAACGTAACTTGCAATTTTTTTTAATTTTTAATTTTATTATTTTAAATTTTTTTTATAAAAGTAAGTTGGGGCTTGGGGTCGAACCCACAACTTCCCATTTAAAAAATTTATTTATTTTTTAATAATAATAATAATAATAATTTTTATTTCATCTTTTTTTAAAAAAATTTGATTTTTAAAGTTGGGGGGGGGGGGGGGGGGGGGGTTGAGGTTTGAACCCATGACCTCCCACTTAAAAATTAATTTTTAAAAACTTATTATTATTAGTTTAATCCATCTTACCTCGACAGTTGATGTGGTGGTTCGATCAATGATAGGATGTAGGTTTAGTATGGGTAAATGGTGATTTCGTGTTGATTCCCAAATCTAAATTTTTGGCATTTTTTAAATAATAATAATAATTTAATAATTTAATATTATTTTAATGCACATATAACGAGAAACTTTAAACATTGATATCTCTCAAACCGTAAGTCCGATCAAGACAAAATTTATACTATTGAAATCATCTCAATGAGTACTATGCATTGAACACAGTCTTAGGGTTCAAAAATGAAGTTGAATTTCTGAGATTTAAAAGGACCAACTAGCCTATTTTGTTAAATTGACATTTCTAAGCTAACATATGGTAACTTGAGGTCTTCTAGATTACTTGGATAGTGAATTTCAATAAAACAAGAACAATTCAGGTCATGATTACTAACTTTTTTTAAAAAATAAATTTAACAATTATCCTTATCAATTAATAATTATACTATTAAGATGGGTAAAAGTTACCTGGACTAGTGTATCATTGTCTTACCAATATCTCTTGAAATTAATGAATCTTGATTATGCGTGCTTAGATCTTTGTCAATTAATGATATCCATGGAAGAATTTTATTGGTAGGATCTATGTCTTTTTGTAGATATTTGATCCATTGCTCATGAAATCAATGGAATGGTATCTTCTAGCTTTTATAGATCATCTCAAACATATGGTGCATTCGGTGATGTTAATGAATTTTCCACTATTGTGAATTCATGGTTCATCATTAATTTCTTATTGTAGTTGGCCCATGGTTCTGAATGGCCCTTGGGTCATGGTTTCTTTGATACCAATTGTGACATCCCATCCTCGAATGTCATGGAAAATGTCAAATATACAATATATTTAGATATCATGCATACAACAAAAATATGCCAAATGTAAAATATATGTGATATTCAACATTATGTATAAAGGAAATAATAGGAAAAAATGTAGAAAGAAAAAGAAAAGAATGCTTTATTGATATGGAATAGCGTATTTAAATTATGCTCTGAGCATGTTCCTTGAGGTTTTCTTCCTTTGACATGTATTCTTTAGAGGTAATCTAGCATTGCCACCATGGTTAGGCCTATAACTTGGCTAGAAGGGATTGCTAGTCCACTTTCTATCCTACCTTCACCTAACTCCCATGACTTGCTTGCACCAACTCTGCCACTCCATGCTGGCATGACCTCTAACCCTGGGTATAAATGCCTTAGGTAAAACCCCAAAGGTTATCTTAAAAGACACATTTGTTATTACAACATGTCCTTTTGGGTCTTAATCACAACTACCCTTTTAGGTCTTGTTAAGATGATAGTAACACTTGTTATGAAGAGACACCATCTTCATTAGGTAGCAGCATCATTTGGGAATGGGGATGTGATAGGTGGGTACCCCCTACACCTAACCATATGAATCATAAGTGTTCACACATGATCCAATCGAACTCCATCGATGGGACTAGTTGTGCATTTAGATCATTAAGTATTGATTGTAGTTCACTATCTTCCCACTTGGACTTTATGGTAGCTTTGTCATGTATGGTTTAGTCCAAAGTGAGGCATATGATGGTTGATGTTGTTTCAGCTTTCTGTTACTCCTAATGATAATAGAGAAATTAATTATTTAATCTAATTAACAACAAAAATATAAAGTCTAAACTAGTCTACGGGTGATGAGTGTCCATTTCTAGCTTGTCGTATACGTCCTAAACCCATGTATCAACAATTGAAATTATCAAACGCTATGTTATTAGGTGAACCAAGTAATAACACTATTGGGATTACCAAGAGAATATGTGTTTATGCTTGAAACTGGTCATGCTCATTTCACTAATTGATTAACATGCATGGAAATGTAAATATTAACTGAGTACATGGAATATAAATTGCATGGAAAGTAAATCTAATCTAAGTCAAAATGCTACAATGAATAAAAATCAATCTCAATATTATTGTTGTTCATGGAATGTGTCCATGTACATTACCACTTGAATAAGATGTTGTACAATTGATTCAAATCCATACTATGAGCACTCACTAACTACTCTATAAGAATATGAAATAATATTATAAGAGTTCAGCTACACTATTGACAAAAGAATCAGACTACTTTGGATCATGTGCCGAGGTGCTATATTTATAAGTAGGCACACATCCCACAATATCAAATATCCAATAACATAACATGTGATTTGATATTAGGGATCTGATATTGGGGCATAAGCAAAATATGATTCATCATACCTCCATGATTGAATGAAAACTCATCCTTGAGTGAACAAAAGGAGGGACAAGTTCTTTATAAAATATTGGGAAGGTATGGGATTATTGACTAACTAATTGACATACAAACTAACTCTAAGTGCTACATGATAAAAATTTATTCTAGTGGATGCATACAAAATGAAAAAATGACAAAAAGATTAGATAGAAATTAAAGATTAAAAAATTTTATAGAGGTCTTCAAAAAGTTGCTAAAGATGATTCTTCTTATTGCCGCTAATGGTGGTAGACTTCCAACCTTGATTGTTGTGTTGATGCTTCTCTAGTTATGTAGAACGTTCTTGAAGGATGGACTAAAATTTCTTCTCACCATCCCATGGATCAAGCAATCATGTGATATTTGAGCCATTATCCTATATGTGCTACTATTTGTCCATGGGCATATCCTCCATTATTCCTCTCTTGACCTTGTTTTTGTGCTTGGTAAAAGACCATCTTCCTTAGGCATCTCTTTTAGCATCACTCGCAGTCACCAAAGGATCAACATTAGTTTTGGTAAATTTTCCTTAATAATCAATCCTTTTTGAATCCCTTAGTTTGCATTTAAGCACAAGGTGATGACAACATACTATGCCCAAGGCTATGAGGTGACTAAAAGCATCAAGCTATTCACCTTATTTGGTCAATTACTATTAGTTATCATAATGTTTGAAAATAGGATGATGGAAATTTTAAAAAAATTTTAAAGTAGGCATCCCTAGCCCCCATAACTAATAAGTGTAACTTCAGAAGCACACAAGTTTTTGAACAATTAAAACCAAAGGTCTAATATAGAATATGGCCAAGAAATTTTTTGGAAGTTGAAGGATATTGAGATAGAGAAGTAGAAAAATTTAATTAAAATTGATGAGAAGTAGTTTCCAAAAGCATGCATAAATTTAGAGAAACCATCATTGATGTTCTAAAAGATGTAAAGGTTAGTTCAAAGTCATGATTAATAAAATTTCTACAAGTGGGTCCTTCCCAAAGCAAGCTCCTACGATAATGCCCTTGCATAACCACTTCTAGATATGTCCATGGGCACCTTAGAAGTTAAATGTATATCATCTCTTTATTCCAAAAAACACACAACTACCTTGGTTGGGATGTTGCACTATACTACACAAAACCAAAAGGCTCATAATTGTATGTAGTAGTGAGATGAATGAATGGAATGAGAAGGGATTGCAGAGATTGGGATGTAAGGTGCTTTATCATGTCTGCAATAGGTTCTTGTGTCAAATGTGATGAAAATGATCCAGATACCTATCCATCCAGGTTTTAGACTATGTCCATACCACTAACAATGACCTTGCATTAATGTGTTCCCTTCTGCCTACCACCACAAGTCAACAACCAACTTAAAGAACAAACATCACTCCAAAAAGAGAAGAAAAGAGAAGAAGGAAGGGACTTAGTCAGAGGGGCACCTTCAAGCATGGGTAACATGTCTTTCTAGCCCGATAACTAGTGCTTCTAGCCCATTATCGTGTCTAAGGGATGTGCTTTGAATTCCCATTATTGTTTCTTTGTTTCTTTTGGATGTTATATTTTTATGATTTTGGATGAGAACCACACCATGCAAAGACTTTTAGCTTCGTATTATTTGTTGATAGCAGAGTGATGATATGTTTGACGAGGAGTCATAAACCACATCAGGGAAGTCAAGAAGAGAAGCCAACAAATCCACTTGAGGTCACACCTTTGCCATTCTAGTGGGTTGTTTCGTCTTTCTTCAAGGTACAATGATCATTGATAAATTTTAGTTTCATGAAAGAAGAACCAAATTGGTTTCATGATAAAAGATCTTTTTATTCAGAGAACTAGAGTGATGGATGAGGTGGTCTCACTTCTTCACACAATTACTTACCCAATCATATTGATAGCATAGCACAAAAATCCAACACATAGCGTTGACTTCTACATCATGACTTGGCAATATTATTAATGGAAACATGAAGAAAATGAGGCAATATTATTATCAGAAACATGAAGAAAATGACTTAAGAAAAAAGAAAATTATAAATAAAAGAAAAGAAAAGAAAAATATCAAGAATTGAAAAACATATTAAGAATTAGAAAATGGTGAAAGAAATGGGAAAATGATAAAAAATTGTAAAAAAAGAAGAAGTAAAAAGCACTTATTAGTTCTTAAACCATAATGAAGCATCTCCCCCATGACTAAACTTATGGCCACACATTTGAGAGATGGACCATAAAATCCCCTAGTTATACACCATTGGTTTCCCATCTATCACCATTACTAATTCAATTAATTGCATTGTAGCATATTTAACATTGGTGATGGTCTTGTTTTGATCATTCAAGGATGTATCTTCATCAAGACTTAAAGGTATTTTCATTTTGGGGGGTCTAGATGTGTTTGCTTCTTCTTTTTGATTTTTTATTTTAATTACTAGGTCTCTGTGTTTAATATCCTCTTCTAGTGTATAATTAGAGTGTAAGATATATGTGTTTAAGTCCTCTATTTGGTCTATTTTCTTAAGTCTAGAACTAATAAGAGGATCAATTGCTTCCATGCATCTTTGAAAAAGTTTTATATTCTCATTTTCAAGCCACTAGGTGTCTTCCAAATTAGTGGCTACTATGTATACTTAGTTTCACTCACACACTTGTTTCTTAACTTTATGTTGGGTTGGTATAGGGGTTATATTAATATTTTAAACTTCTGGCCCACAATTACATCCTTTATTGTTAGTGATGCATGCATGGGCTTTTTTGTCTCTCCACAGTGATAAGTTTATCTTTTATTTCTTGTGTTGGAGTGACGATGATTGTTGGCTTTTGCGTATGATTAGGAGACATTGTTTCAGAAAGGAAGGGGGTTGCACCAAATTGGCCTTGTGCGGGTTTTGATATGCTAGTAGGTTTACAAGTTTTGTGCTCATGCATGGGAATCATCCTAAAGAAAGGATGTTTTCAAGGTTGTGATGGAGATTGAGTAGCCTTATCATTTTCATGTATGTTCACAGCACAAGTGACATTTTTTCATTGAAGTTGTGGTGCCAAACCTTCCTATGTTTCTGGCAATGACATATGGTGGAGGAAAGTATGAGAATATTGAGGATATGATAGAGGATGAGAGGCATGAGGTGGTGATCCTTTAGAAGATGTTGTGGGTTGATGATATTTGAAAGAGTGGTAGTAGTGATTTGAGGTAGAGGAAGTAGAACCAATTGAGAAAAAAGGTTATAGAACATAATATTTGTATTGGTCTAGCTAGTAGTAAGGGTATTGCTAATTTGATGATGGCCTCTCCCATGACTATGGGTTTTGCCATCGAGTTTGATAGTAGTTTTGAGGCTAATAAGAACTCCCACTAGAATAGTATGGTTGGTTGTAGGACTATCAATAATTACCTTGTGAGAAAGATAATTTCCTAGGCATTTGCTTTTATACAAACTAGGGATTCAAAGAAAAAGTGCAATACTCATGTAGATGTAACATAATTGGGCAATAGCCCTTTGGATGGTTATATAGGCAAATGTCGCATCCATCATCCTCTTCTATCATTGAGTCTATAGCCTCTTCTTCCATAGCCATTTTCCCTTTTTGCTAATAAGTGTTCCTAGATGTTTCTTTGATCTTTTTCTCTTCTTATTTTGATCACTTGATTTATTTTGCATTACTCTCTCTTCTATGGTTTTCATGTAAGTTGTAACTTTGTTGTTCATCAACTCCCACATCTTATCTATCCTTGGTTCAAGCTCATTGATAGACATTGTATTGACTAGGTTTGTTATGAAGTCACCTCATTAAGAGATACCTCTTTTTCCTCATCATAGATATGGACCCTCTTCTTTTGAAGAGTTGGATCCTAGTTATATTCCTCTATATTCTCTTATTTACATAGCTCTTCTTCTTTTTCCACCTACTTGATTAGCCTTTGTATCTGATGGGCTTTTAGTTTGTATAATTGACCTTGGGCATAAATCCCAAGGGTTTCCCTCATTTTATTATGAAGACCATCTATGATGTGGAAACATTGCTCTTTTTGAGAGAAATCATGGCCAAGATATCTATGTAGTAGTGAATAGTATCTATCCAAGGCCACATCCAAGGATTTATGTTGTTCTTGCTTCTATCCTTGGATTTGATTTCTTAGGTTGGACACTCTCACATATGTTTGGTATTTTTTGTTGAAGAGTTCTAGCATTGTGAACCATTGATGAATGGAATTAGGTTTCAATGATCTATACCAACTTTCAACTTCATCTATTAGTGTCCTAGGAAAGAGCTTAAGCTTTTGCCACTTGTGTTCAATGTTTTGCAAGGCACATGCATCATGGAAGGATTGAAAATGATGTTATGGATCATAATTATAGCCTCCCCTAAATTTAGGAATGTTGTCCATATTAAGTTGTTTGATGCAACTATCCCTTTAATGCCTTTGGGATATTTGAACTGCCTCCCTGATCTATGTTAGGCTCCGAGTAGCGAACAAGGGTTTATCTATACTAGACACATCATGGTGATGATCTATATTTTTATTCATCTGATTATGTTGATTTTGTCTATACTCATTTTGATATCTTTGATTTTGCTTTTGGGTTTGATTTCCATCTTTATCTTAACCCCATAGCAAAGCTCTATCTCTATACCTATGTTCATCTTCATTAGAACTAGATGTTGAAGAGGAAGAGGAAGATGAGAAATTGGGAGAATCACCATGGCTTCTATATCATCCCTTATTGATGAGTAGTGAGGTACCCCTACATCCAACCATATGAATTACAAAGCTTTCATGCGTGATCCAATCGAATTCTGTGGACTTTGTAGTTTTTGGTGCTCTAGTCTTTTAGGAAGTGAATCTTACCTTAAGGTCAATCATTATCTTCCCAATTACACTTGTGACGTATATTGGTATGGTAAGTGTAATTGAGGTATTTATTTTTATCATTTTGTGTTTTATGGTTTTGGCATTTAAGGAGAAATAAAGTAGTTGGACTAACTAATTTAATTTAACTTAATTAACTAGTATCTAAATAGTCCTAACATAAGCATCCAATCCCACTTTCTATACACATCCTGAACCCACATATCCACTATTGGGTCACCAAGCACTACGCTACTAGGTGTACCAAGCAATAACGCTATTGGGATTACCAAGTGAATACATGTTATGCTTGAAGTGGTTGTACTTATGTATTTAATCTATTTTGCTTATCTTACTTAATTGCTCCATTAACTCAATTACTAGAAAAAATTTAATAAATTATTTAAATAATTTAATAAATAAATAATTGAAAACATTAAATGCATAAATGAAATATTTAATCTATCCAAAGTGTAACAAGGTTTATCAAAAAGCTTGTCTTTATTGCCAAACATACTATCATGCTTAGGTACAACAATGCTTGAATAAAGATATGTACACTCAATGACTCCTACTATGGGTACTTAGGAGAAAAATTCTAGCTCTCAAATGAACAAACTATAAGAGATTCACTATGAATAAAATCTCAATTATCATAAATGTGGCTAGTGGTGCATATTTATAGTCGAATACATACACTACGTCGACAAGGCCTTGTTGATGTAGTTGATAAAACTGCGACTCATCATACCCCCATGACTAAATGAAAACTTGTCCTTGAGTTTTTTAGAAAATTGGGAAGGTATGGGATTATTGACTAACCTTTCACAAACAAAACAGACTGACTTGACAAAAAATAAAGTGCCTAGGTGTATGGATCAACACATTTCAAAAATGATGGTGTTCAAGACACAAAATTGAACACCATGACATGACTCTTTAAAATTGGACAACACATTCCTTGATGATGTGAAGCTTGATGGAGAAGATTAGATAGTCTCAAGTGGTGGTGGCTCCTGAGGTTTTGAGGGACCTTCACCAGCTCCATGCACATGCGGTGGTCAAGGTAGTTGTGGCTATCCTACTACTATTGCAACTTTTGGCGGTAGGTGAAAAGCATCCAGCAGTGATTTTATTTTCTCCTCCTTACTTTTGGAATCATGCACCATCCATGCAGCTTTGTCAATGTGGGTTGGAATGGGCACATTCCAAGGACATGAGATTACTAGAAATAGCTTCTTTGCGTTGATGAACCATGTAGTGAATTATTTGCATTCAATGTTGAACACTCTAACTGTTTCCTTTAGCTCCTAGTAATCATTTATCCTTTTGGCTAGGTTCTTAGTAATTGATCATTAACCTGTGAATTGTGCTTTGAGAGCTTTGAGTTTAGCATTTGTAATTCCAAGGTTTTTCTTGGTGTCTTTATGATGCTTGAACTCTACCTCGTATAATAAATACAAGCCAGCCACTTGTTTCTCTAACATTAACTATTATTATCTGGTAGTCAACATAGCCAGGTTTGTGTAATGAAGATTGGCCAACTCCATGTACTTTGTCATTTCTTCGATTTTCAACTCTATTAGTTGAATCTCTGCCTTGTTGTAGGTGTCAAGCCCATCAACAATGGGATACCAAACTTTTTTTGCTTGTTCGAGTTGTTGGAGAGCTTCATTTATTTTTACCTTCACCATTTGGATGTGTTTGTCATTTACTTCCTTTTGCAGGCCAACCTGGTCTTTGTAGTGATCTTTAACTTTTTCAAACTTTAAGGCTTCATTCTTCCAGGTGATAATCTTGATAGCAGATTTTTGGTGGACGGCACAAACTTCCTCCATTGATAAATTCTAATTCTCTGTGGCCAACCTCCTTAACTCAATGTTCACCTAGGCAAGCTGCTCCTCCTGTTGATGAACAAATTCTTGCATTTGTTGCTTCTGGGCATCAACATTGTGTAGGCAGTTATTCTATGTGATCAAAGCCTTATTCTCTTATCACATCTAGGTTAAGTCCTTTTAAGTTAAATATGTCTTTGCTTCTACTATGGACTAGTTAAAACTGGCTGTTATTGCCTCCTCCTAGGCCTTCCTAAATCATTCTTAAAGCTGTTGAAAGGTTTTATCTTTGGTTATTATTGGGTTGAGGATTACAGGGTCAACAAGGTGGGCATGTAATTCGGCAACCTCTATGGCCAAGTGTTGATTTTGTTCTTGAGCCATTTTGAGTTGCCCCTCTAGAATGATGCACTTGCCCCTTGCATCCAATAACTTTGACTAGGTTGCAATGATGTTTTTAAAAAAATTGAAGATATCCAAAATTAGTTGTCTAATTTCCACTAATCAATTCAACAATTCTTCATGTTGGGCTACATTCAATTTTACACTGATTATGCTTGGGAACATCTGCACATCTTGAAGTGCAAATATGTTTGGTATAGATACCATAGGTGCATTGAGTGCTTTAGCTACATGGTTAGCAACCACCTTAACTGATGTCTCCTACCTTTGGTACTACATCCCTAGGAAAATTGCCCCTTTTCTTTTCTCTAATCATACCAAGAATGTGGCAGCATTCACAGAGATTTCTAGGAATAAATGATGTTGTGATAGGGACATTGTTATTTCTCATGCATTAGGATTTGACCTCATGGGCAACTGCATTTGTTGGACAAAGAAAATTGGTCCACCCCTCTCCATTTGGCTAATTGTTTGGGCCACCTCATTAAGGTGACTCATTACTAGTCTATAAAAAGATGGATCTACATCACTCATACCTGCACGCTACTCTTGCTCACTCAAGAGTTGCTCTCAAATTTTGCACAAGTGCTTAATGGTTGTGTAGGCTTCCAATGTTGTTTCTTGAGTGGGCGGTGGTGATGGTAGTTGCTTCTCTTCTTGAGTTGTTGTTGGCACCTTATCTTTCATAATCTTGAACCATGAGGCCAAAGGAGCATGCTTGATTGTGTCATTGAAATAGTAGATGATACCTACTCTTTTGTAGAGTTTTCAGATAAAGCATAGAAAGGGAAAGGCTTTCCTTCCATGTTCATTTTCCTTGAAACACTTTTCAATCTCTAAGTAGATGAGTTGTGGAAGGTTGATGGGAAATTTCTTGCTTATAGCAACACATGCTCAGGTAGAAAAGGTGGTTACCTTGCTTGGCCTCACTATTGGATCAAGGTGATAGGCTGCATTTTTGAAATAAATGTGCTCTACTGGTGTGAGTGCACTGTACTCCTTGTGATCAACCTCATAGCACCACTGAGTCTACTCCTTTTTAGCCTTAGGATCATCTTTCATTAATAGTTCTACCAACTATTTCCTAGTGTCAAGCAACCCCAGTGCCTATCCAATAGCTTCAACCAAGTAGGATACCTGAATATCCTTGATTTTAACTATGGACCCTAGCCTTCAATTTTTCTAGAAGAGATATGTCTCTTCCATATACCATTTCCCACTAGATGTGATGACTGGCCACATAGGAGAGGTTTGTAGTTATGTTTTAACTTTTTCTGAAGCTTTTTATAGGAATGGTTTGAAGTTGATTTCTTGAAGAATTGATCATTGAATCTCTTGGAACCTAATGATGTTAAGGCAAACTTAAGTCAAAGTGACCTCAAGCCTTGGCATGGGTCCCAACACTTCTCTTCACTGTGATTGCTCAATGGGCACTTCTTCTTCTGGAATCTATCGAATAGATTCCACTTTAGGCTCCTCACGAAGAGGTCTTATTGCATGGGTTGCCTCTAGTGGTTCTTGATCTTGTTCTTGTTGGCCCCTTCTAGCTCTAGGCCACTTCTCCCTTGGTTGAGAGGGTTCTCCTTCCTACAAGTGTTTTGGTTTTGGTACCATATGTAATCACAATGAGACCATGGGTTAGCAATCATTTTGTAACATGAAGCAATTGGGATACCTTTATCTCTTAAGGATAGTTACACTTGGCTAAGTTGTGATTATGGTTGATTTAATTACTTCAATTATATTTTGTTTATGTGTTATTGTTAATAAATCATCCTGAAGGCTATTGAAAGGTTTAATTCTTGAAAAAATTGATGTTTGTATATTGTTAAGTTTATTAAACCTTTGGGGGAGTTAGAAAAATTTTCAAATTTTTTTTTTATTGGAAACCTTAAGGTTTGCGACCTCCACAATAAAGAGCTTACCTTTGGTAAGTGCAAAGTTAAAGAATGGAGTGATTTGGACAAACGGTTGGAAAGTTAAGGGCTCTAAAATATTGTAAAAACTCCCTATGTGTTATGAGGTAAATGACAAAAATTTCTAAGTGCATGGTGGTATATATAGGATTTTTGCACTACATCGACAAGGCCTTGTCAATGGGGCCTCATCGATGCAATTGTTGACCACCATAGACGACTGTAGACTTTGGTCAAACTTGCAAAATACAAAGAGTTTTTGAATGAAATTAGGGTTAAATGAAATCTCAAAAGTCCAAGAACAATACGAAAACATGAGAAGAGGACGTTGGAGCTCATAAATTTGGAAAAATGAAGAAAAAATGATTTGAGAGATGAATGAGATAAAAGGTTAAGGAGCACTAAGTGGAATACATAATGGAATATGCAAAAGATAGGATTGTGGCAATGTTAAAGGTAAGGAGCCTTAACTAACCAAACCAAGAGTTATGCAAGTGGGTCCTCCCCATAACAGGCTTATGCTCTTGTTGCCCTTGCATAACCTCAACTAAGGAATCTGTGGGCCCCATAGTTGAGAAATGGTCATGGAAAGTTAAGGACAAACTAGAATGGATCTATCTAAGAATTCAAACACATCAAAACAAGACATGAAGCATAACATAGAACTTGGCTATGAGGTGAGTTATGGAAGCATGAATGGATGACGAAGAAAGTGGAATGGAGTTCCGAATTGAGGTCATAAGAAGTCCCTTGTGGAATCTATGTTTAAATGACCTGAGAAGATCCATCCTCACTTCAAACCAAATCTAGCTACTTTCAGTGACTTCACATCACCACTCTAAGACCCATCTACCTACACAAGACATGAGAGTGCTTCCAAAAAACAACCATCGCTCCATAAAGAGAAGAAAAAAGAGAAGTAGGAAGTGAGAGGGCCTTAGTTAGAGGGGGCCTTCAGGCATAGATGCATGTCTTTCTAGTCCCATAACTAGTGCTTGTAGCCAATTTATTTGTCCAAGAGGTGTGCTTTGAATTCTCATTATTTTTTTTTTTTGAAATGAAAACCACACCATGCAAGGACTTATTCATTTATTGTGTCTAAGGGATGTGCTTTGAATTCCCATCATTTTTTTGAATTTTTGGATGGGAACCACATCATGTAAAGACTTTATTTGACTTCCTATTAGTGGTTGGTATGGAATGATTAGAAGTCCATGAAAAACACTCAAGCACTCAAGCAAGTAGAAGAGTACAAAGAGTATTGGGTCCCCTTGAAGTCACACCCTTTACAAACCTTTGAATCCTTCCTAATTCTAGAACTATCAAGGTCACCAATCAATTAAAAGTTTCATTAATGGAAGGGATCTTAAATTCCCAAAATAAGGAAAACCATAGAGTTCATTGGATGGGCAAATGATGTGGACTCATTGCTTGTCCCATGAAAAATAAACCATGTCAAGGTCATCAGACATCAAAATTCAAAAATAGAAACCAGACATCGACAATCACAATATTAAGCACAAAACATCATTAGTAAATAGCAACAGTGGCACTATGTCCTATGGTAATAAAGCAATTTTATTAGCAAAAATAAGAAAATATCACACTTGAATCAAAACAATGATGTAAAATTAGAAAAATTTGAAAATCAAAAATTTCTAAAATAAATAACTTGTAAAATCAAAAACGTGGAAAACAAAAAAGTAGAAAAAACTAAGAAGCGTTATGGATTTTTAGCATGGATGGCCATATCTCCCATGACTGAGTTGAAAGGAGGAGATCCAAAAAATGAAATGTGGTTATGCATCTGTTGAGGTGGTAGTTGTACTAGCCTATCTTGGTTTAAGAAAATGTGTTACTTATTGGATGTTGACCAACTGCTTTTTATTTGGGCTTTTAGGTTTGTAGATTAACATGGCCCTAGAGGGAAAGGTTTGATCAATTATATAAGATCCCTCCCACAATGTTTGAAATTTTGCCTTCTGAGGTACATGTGTGGGGTTCCAATAGAGGACCTTATCTCCTAGTTAAAGTTTTACCTTTTGTATTCTTGGGTCATGACATTACTTGTTGAATGCCTTGTGTACGTCATTCAATAGGGCCACTAATTGGTTTTTATTTAACAAATTCAAGTTGATCAATCCTTTTTTCTATGCTAGACTTATGTCAAGATTCAAATTGCAGGCTATTGAGTGTATGAAGTTTGGATTGAATCAGGAGCATTGGAAGTTTTCTGTACACCAACTCATAGGGAGAATAGCCAATAGGAAGTTTCCATGTTGAACAGTAAGCCCAGAGGGCATCGTTAAGTTTTGTACTCCAATATTTCCTATATTTGCTAATGGTCCATTTTAGTATTTTTGTGATCTCCTAGTTGGTTACCTTTGCTTGATTATTGGCTTGGGGTGGTAGGGTGTTGTTAATTTATGTTAAACCCCCAAGCATTACATTAACTTTCTAAAAGTGGAACTTGTGAAATGAGTTCTATTATTAGAAATTAGTAGATGTGGCATCCCAAACCTATTTACAATATTTTGTTGTATAAATCTAGTAGTAGTAGATGATGTACAATTAGTAACAGCTGTTTCTTCTACCCATTTGTGCAGTAGTTAACTATTATGATAATATATGCCTTTCCATTGGACATGGGTGTGATGGGACCCATGAAGTCGACACCCCATATGTCAAAAGGTTCCATGGTGGAATTCACTATTGAGGACCTTCCATGCAAGCAAGCATCCCCCCATCTCATTGAGAATGTTCACAAGATCAAACAAATTGGTGGGCATCCCTAAAGATTATAGGCCAATAGTATCCAACTGTTAGGATTATTATGGCCATGCATCTCCTTGCATAGTGGCCTTTGTAAGGCCCTTCATGAGCTTCTTGGAGAACGTGCAGTTGATCTTCATCAAGGACACATCAACAAATCAGGCCATTGGTGCACACCTTATAAAGATGTCCATTGATTTCCATGAAGTATTTGGCTAGATGAAAAATTTTTTTCTTCTTTCTAAAGTTAAGATCTTATGGCATCTCTTGAGTGAGAAGGTAAGTGAAGATGGCATTATACCATATTTTTTCTATGGGCATTTGTTCATTTATTACTCCTATAAAGAGGAGTTCATTTGAAAACTGATTAGACAATGGACTCTCCTCCTCTTTACTATTCCATCTTAAGCAAGAGAGGTGGTTGGTTCACATTCTCAATCCCTTTTTGATCTACCATCATGAAATTGAATTCCTGCAAGATCACCAGCCACTATATGACACAAGGGCTCACCATTGGCTTGTTCATGAGAAAGTGGATTGCACTATGGTCTGTGTGTAGAAATACTTTATAGCCAAGCACATAGTGCCAAAACTTTTCTAGAGTATACACCATGGCCATCAATTCTTTTTCCATACTCGTGTAATTTAACTATGCTCCCACAATGCTTTGGCTTGTGCAGTGGATGTAGTATGGGTGTTTCTTATCATCCATCTACATGATCAATACTCCCAAGGCATAGTTAGATCCATCCATCATGATGTGAAAGGATCTAAACTAGTTTAGCACTCGTAGGATTGGTGTTTCTACAAGTTTTTCTTTTAACTATTGGAGTGCATGTTCACATTCCTTGGTCTGGATGAAAGATGCATCTTTCTTTGTAAGTTTTACCAATAGTTTTGCAATCTTAGAGAAATTCTCTATGAATCGTTAGTAGTAGCTAGTGTATCCAGGGAATGAACAAACATATTTAATTATTTTTGGTTGGCGTGTTATTCCTTAGATGACCCTTATCTTTTCTGGGTCTACATCAATCCCCTTTTGCAAAATTTTGTGCCCTAGCACAATGCTTTCTTGGATCATGAAAAGACTCTTTTACTAGTTGAGCTACAGATTTGTTTCTACACATCTCTTTAGTACTTGCTCAAGGCTATCCAAGGCTTGCTCAAACGTAGCTCCATAGGTGGAAAAGTCATCCATGAAGACTTTTGCACCACTACTGAATTGCTGTTGAAAAATACTAAGGACCAAGCATTGAAATGTTGCAGGGGCATTACACAGATCGAATGGCATCTTACAATATGCAAAAGTTCCCCAAGGACTTGTAAACATTGTCTTGGCCTGATCTTTTGGAGCAATTTGGATATGGTTATAGCCACTGTAAACATCTAAGAAGTTGTAATAACAATGCCTGGATATGGTGTCCAACACTTGATCCACAAATGGCCATGAAAAATGATCTTTAAATGTTGCCAGATTTAATAGCTTGAAGTCAATACAGACCCACCACTTCCCACCTTTCTTTAGCAAAATTATGAGTGGGCCCACCACTTGCCACCTTTCTTTAGCAAAATTACGAGTGGGCTAACCCACTTACTATCTGTGATGGGATAGATGAACCCTACCTTAAGGAGTTGCTCGATTTCCTCCTTGATGATTTGCTTTAATTTGGGGTTTAGCTACCTCTACAGTTGCCTTCTAGGCTTCATGGCTAGGTTAGTATAAATGTGATG
Organism: Gnetum montanum; assembly: GCA_015680685.1. Taxonomy (NCBI): domain Eukaryota; kingdom Viridiplantae; phylum Streptophyta; class Gnetopsida; order Gnetales; family Gnetaceae; genus Gnetum; species Gnetum montanum. The sequence continues at coordinate 554,058 of MNCI01005166.1, read as the reverse complement.
CTGGCATATCCTTGGATCAATTCCCGTTAGCTCAGGATATGACCAAGCAAAGGTTGTTGGCCATTTATTAACTACCTTTAATAACTTTTCTTTTTGTTTAGGAGCAAGTTTGGCATTAATTATGATCAATTTACCATTGTTTAAAAATGCATATTCCATACTGGTCGGTAACATTTTTAGCTCTAGGAGCTCCTACTTGAAGTTATTAGGGATTCCCAACTCTTCCTAACAAGTGTCAGCATCTTCATCAAAGAGGTGGGAATGAACTTGTTCAAGTTTTTCTATGTCTTCAACCGAAGCACATGTTAGGCTCTTAGTTGGTTCCATGCATAATGTGTTGTTATCTAAGTTAGCTATCAGCCACTGGGTGCCCTCCTATTTTGTGATTGCTATGTATAAACACCTTTGAATATTGATTTCTTGTGCACACTAATTACATGCCTTAATGTGTGTACTTTTGATTAACCAAATCCTTTGCACATAACTACACCCATTATCACTATATGCGATGCATGTAATATGCTTCTTCTCTATCTTGCCTAATTCATTTTCTTTGGAGGTTTCTAGGGAGAGATCCCTCATGCCCATACATGCATCAATTGTGCTTAACCAAGCCCTTCCCATAATGATGGGAAAGTCACTTTTGCAGTTTTCAACCTTGATCACTAGAAAATAAGCAAGATAGGACCACCCACAAATTATGCTCACAATGTCCTTACTAATCCTAGAGGGACAGTAATTGATTGATCTATCAATTCTAGATGGATGTTTCTTTTCTTGATAGGTGGTAGGTTCTAGGCTTGGTACATGTCATGGGAGATGAGATTAACTTTGGAACTAGAGTCAAGAAGGGCCTTACATGGCTCATGTCCAACAATTTGTAGGTAAATTAATGGACTTCCTGGGTTAGATCTTTTCATGGGAAGATTGCCAACCTTGATCTAGTCAAAAACAGCATGAGTTAGCATCACTGTGTGAATCTGAGGTAGTAGTTGGTTTCAAGGGTACTTGAAGGTATTTGAGGTAGAGGATGAGGGTATTAAAGATGTAGGACAATCAGATGTATAAGGTTGTGAGGGTTGGAGAGAACTGTTGGGTTAGGAGAAGGGTCTTTTTCTAGATTGGTTATCCAAACCACTTAGTTGGAAAGCTGATTGTGAATGTACAACCCTTGTAGCATCTTGTTGTTGTGGCTATGAAGGGATCTCACCTTGCATGAATGGAGCAAAAGGTAACTAGGTTGAAGGTGGAGGTGTGTGTGCAAATGGATGTAGAGAGTGGTATGGATATGGGTTTTTTCCTCGAGTAGATGGTGAATGTGTTCAATGGTACTCTGGAGGGTAATAGTGATGCTAAAATGAGGCATGACTTGCATAACTTCTTGGGGAGATGGGTTGTTGAACATAGTACCCATATGGATTTAGTTGCCTATAAGGGTACTGCTGCCTTAGTATTGGCATTTCCTACAATTGTGATTGGTACCATTGTTGGTATTGTTCATAAGGTTGTGGAGGAGCTCCACTTGGGTAGTAAGCTTGTTGTTGTTGCTGGAACTGCCTTGGATTGCCCTAAGGATAAGGTAATCATCTAGGTGCTTGGCTATGGGCTAGCCAAGGATTCAATGTGTACACCCTAGACTTTTGTAAGTGTGGCATCATAGGACAACAACCCTTCAGATGTTCATATTGATAAATGTCACAATCAGTTTCATTATTAGAGTCAATTTCCACAACTTCCTCTATGGTCGTAGTTTTTCCCTTACCTCTTTGGTAGGTACATTCAACTTCTTTTCACCTCCTGTAGTTACGATCACTATTTTTCTCTTTGGATTCTTCAATGATCTTCATAGCAATTTAAAAATTTTCATCCAAAGAGTCCCATAGTTTGTCAACGTTTTCTAAAATATTAGAAATTTTTTTTGATGGCCAAGGTTTTTTTGTTCATCACTTCATCGGGTGGTGACTCTTCCTTGTGACAAAATTAAACCTTCCATTTCCTGATGGAAGGATCCCTATTATACTCTTTCATACTTTTCCTTTTTTTGTAGCTCATCTTCTTTTTTTGCTACCTACTCAATTAGCCTTTCGATTTGATGAGCTCTTAGTTCAGACAATCTTCCTTGGGCATACACCCTAAGAGTTATTCTAGTTTCTACTTTGAATCCATCTATGATGTGGTGAAGTTATTCCCTTTAAGAATAACCATGGCTAGGACATTGGTGTAAGAGTGAATAGTATTTACCCACGGTAGCATCTAAGGGTTCATGTGTTTCCTATTTCCAACCTTGGATTTGCCTTCAAATTAGACACTCTGGGGTACATTTGGTATTTATCATTAAATAGATCTAACATGATACTCCATTGGCGAATGGATTCTGGTTTCAAGGACTAGTACCAAATTTTAGCTTTCTTGATGAGTGTCCTAGGGAAGAGCTTGAGTTTCTTCCATTCATTTTCTATATTCTGTAAGGCACAGACATCATGGAAACCTTATAGATGTGTCTGTGAATCAAAGTTGTATCCCCCTCAAATCTTGGAATATTATTCATGTCTAAGCACTTAATCCAATTGTCTTTCATATGCCTGGTTGAAATTCTAACTACCTCTACAATGATGAGCATACTTCGAGCTGCCAATAGAGTTTCATCATCATCGCTATGTCGATAATACTGATGATGATTTTGGCCACCCCTTCAGTTTTGGTGGTCTTCATGGTCATTGTTGTCTCATTGATCATCTTCATCACAATTATTTCAATGGTAGCTTCTATGAGAACTAGCAGATGAAGAGAAATGTTCATAATTAGATGAAGAGGACAAAGAGGAAGGTGGACCACCACTGCCACCACCACCATAGTGTGTGCCACCACTTTTTTTCTCACTACGACCACCATCCTTAGATCCCTTGCTATTATGATGCTTGCTTGAGTCCCTATCTTGACTATCACTTTTTCCTAAACCTAATTTATGAATAGTGAATCATAAGTTTAGGGTCACACCCTCGTCACTAATTACAAGGGGTGGAGAATCTTCATGTTGAGGACCTTGAAAGGGAGGATCCTCATTATCATCTTGATCTAGTAGGAACAAGGAATTAGTGTAATGTTTTCCCTTCGTAGCCTCATGAAGCTTTTCCTTATGTTGATCTCATTTGCGTTGTGTTTTAGTGGGATGGTAGTGACTAGTGTCATAACCATTCATAATGTATTCTTCGTGAAGATCTATGATGTCCAACTTTTTAAGGGTTTGAAACAACATCCAAGGCATAGATCAATCAGGGGGCCAGAAAAAGTTTCCCTCCATATTACACCATCACAATTGTTCATCTTGATGTAGGATAAAGGTGAAGTCTAGTACATACTCATCTAGATGAGTATATACCACTTTGCACTCTTGTGGGACTGACGGTTTGACATCTTCATGTCTATGGGAAGAAGAAGACATTTTGCAAAATGAATAGAATTATTGGTGTGCTTGGTAGTTTATATGTCATTGTAAGTGATGTTGACCTTGAGTTTGTCCAATGATATAAATAATATTTACTAATCCTAGATAGTACACATTTCAACAAAAAAAGTCCCTAGAAATGGTGCCAATGATGAGTGGTAAGGTACCCCTACACCCAACCATATAAATCATAAAGTGTTCACACGCGATCCGGTCAAATTCTATGGACTTTGTAGTTTTTGATGCACTAATTTTCTAGGAAGTGAATCTTACCTTAAGGTCAATCATTGTCTCCCCAATTACACTTGTGACGTACACTGGTATGGTTAAGTGTGAGGCATATGATTTTTATCATTTTGTATTTTATGATTTTGGCATTCAAGGAGAAATAAAGTAGTTGAACTAACTAATTTAATTTAACTTAATTAACTAGTATCTAAACAGTCCTAACATAAGCATCTAGTCCCACTTTCTGTACACATCCTAAACACACGTATCCACTATTGGGTTACCAAGCACTATGCTACTGGGCATACCAAGAAATAATGTTGCTAGGATTACCAAGTAAATATGTGTTACGCTCAAAGTGGTTGTACTTATGTGTTTAATCTATCTCGCTTATCTTACTTAATTACTTGATTAACTCAATTATTGGAAAACATTTAATAAATTATTAAAAACATTTAATAAATAAATAATTGAAAACATTAAATGCATAAATGAAATATTTAGTTTATCCAAAGTACTACAAGGTTTATCAAAAAGATTTTCTTTATTTCCACACGCACTGTCATGCTTAGGTACAACAATGCTCGAATAAAGATTCGTACACTCAATGACTCTTGTTGTGGGCACTTAGGAGAAAAATTCTAACTCTCAAAGAAAAAAACTATAAGAGCTTCGCTATAACTAAAATCTCAATTATCATAAATGCTACTGGTGGGTGTGTATTCATAGCCAAATATAGACAATGTGTCGACAGGGCCTCATTGATGCATGATATGATGCATTGACAAGGCCTCGTTAACGTAGTCGACAAAATCACGACTTATCACCTATGGTTCCTTGATCTATCTTTTCTAGGTTTAGAGGAGGTCCTAGGCCTTGAGGCCCTTCTTGTTTTAGAACTTCCTCCATCTCCTCTAGGATTATATGTACTAGTTGAATGTAGTCCTTGCATGTAGTATGGATTAAAATGAGCATATAAAACCCTTACTTGAGGTTGTTCACTCCAATTCTCTTTAGTATAGAACCTATTATTTCTCCTATGAGTGTTCTCATCATTTGGTCCTATGTGAAAAGGACATGGTTTTAATGTGTGTGACTTAAAATATTAATATTTTCTAAAAGAGAAATCATTAATACTTTTACAACGATCATTTATAATATAACTAATCTAAATAACTAGCACCATCTTCAACAATGGTGCCAATGATGAGCAGCAGGTATCCCCTACACCCAACCATATGAATCACAAACATTCACACACGATTTGATTGAATTTCGTGTATGGGACTCATTGTGCATCGAGATTGTTAAGCATTGATCATAGTTTGCTGTCTTCCCACTTGGATTAGTGGTATCTTTGTCATGTATAGTTTAGTCCAAAGTGAGATATATGATGGTTGATGTTGTTTCAACTTTATGCTACTCCTAATGATAATAGAGAAATTAATTATTTAATCTAATTAACAACTGGAAAATAAATTGTAAACTAGCCTACGAGCGATGAGTGTCCATTCCTAGCTTGCCATACACATCCTAAACCCACATATCCACTATTAGGATTATTAAGCACTATGCTACTAGGCGAACCAAGTAATAATGTTATTAGGAAAACCAATCAAATACATGCTTACGCTCAAAATTGGTCATGCTTATTCCACCAATTGATTAACGTGCATGGAAATGTAAATATTAACTAAGTATGTGGAATATAAATTACATGAAAAGTAAATTTAATCTAAGTCAAAGTGTTGCAATGAATAAGAATCAATCTCAATCTTATTGTTATTCATGGAATGTGTCCATGTACATTGCCACTCAAATAAGATGATGTACAACTGACTCAAATCCACATTGCGAGCACTCATTGACTGTTCTCTAAGACTACGAAATAAAATTGCAAGAGTTTGGCTACTTTATTGACAAAAGAATTAAACTACTTTGAATTGTGCACCCAAGTGTTGTATTTATAGGCAAGCACACATCCCACGATATTGGATATTCAATAACATAGCATGTGATCCAATATTGGGGCTTTGATATTGAGGATTTAATATTGGGGCCTAAGCAAAATACGATTCATCACTCTTGATCTTTTGAAATTTTGAAAAGTGTTTCAGATCTCATGAAAACTAGACTTGAAATATACTTTTTGATCTCATATTTAAAGGATTAGGGTTGTCAAATTTGATCTTGGAGTTAACTAAAGTTCACTTAGAGTTTGTCTAGATTTCATTTTTGGCAAATTTAACCACACAAATTGGGTGATGTTGGATATGAGATAGGTGATGCTAACATTTGTGTTAGTGTCACTAGGAGTTAGAAAAATTTTGTAGTTTTGCCTAGCTTGCAGTTCCAAGTCTCTAGGACTCCACTTAATGCCTAAATTGATGTTAATTCATGTCATGATGATTCCTAGGAGCTTGTGAGTCCAAGGGATGATGTTGAATGTCGATTGAGAAGGTCAAGGATGGCATTATAAAGATCCAAAGAGTGCTAACATTGATGTTGAAGCAAGTGTGAACATTAGCATTAGCTAGGGACTAAGAAAAATTTTGACATTTTTCAAAGTTTCCATATTAAGCATCTAGGATGCTTGAATTAATGTTGAAATGCATTATAATGATGCTTATTGGATGACGAGGAGCCTATAGTCCTAGGGAATGTTGCCAAATGTTGAACCTAGCCATTAGAGAATGGTGATGCTAACGTTGACATCAGCGTTAATGTCACTTGTAAAAGTTAGAAAAATTTTGCATCTTAAATGCTAGGACTACCTTTAATCTTGCAAAAATGATCATTTTGAGTGTTGAAAATAATGTTGACTAGTGGCTGGAGAGCTTGAGAAACTGATATTTAAGCCAAACTTCATGTGAGAAGTTCAATGGAGGTGTCAAGGATGGTGTTGGAGGTATCAAGGATGGTGTTAGAGGTGCTAAGTATTGATTAGTCTAAATAAATATCATGTAAGGAAAATTTTTGCCTATGTAAAAAGATTTTTTTTCTATCTAAAGATTAAATCTTTTGTTAACAATTTGACTTTAGCAAATGAAAAAAAGTCTCAACTTAATGTTGCATGAGGAAAGGTGGGTGGGGGTGGGGTGTATTAGACACCAACACCTTATTGTTTCAACTTAAGGTTAATCATCATGGACAATATGTGCAAACATTTTCTATTAGACCTTCATCTCCTACAAAGGTTAGTATTTTTATTTTGTTGCTACATCAAATTCTTTTACTATTTTAAGTTTGAGAATTGATATTCAAAATTATGTTAATAATGAGGTGTTAGCCTAGGGTAAGACACTTGATTTGGAAGCTCTAGGTCACAGGTTCAAATTCAGTGGGCAATGCTGAGTTATATAAAGTTCTATTTGGACTATATATCTTGGGGTGTACCTATGTTTCACTTATTTCAGGTTCCAACACCTTTAAAACTAGCTTAGATATATATATATATATATATATATATATATAAATTGGCCGAGATGATTTAAAAAAAACAATGTTAACCAAGCCCAACTACTGGATGAGGTAACAAGATGACTAAAAAAGGAATCACTCATCCCTCCTCTATTTCACTACCACTTACCCAATTTAGTTTTACCCTCTTGGTCAAGTTTGCTCTTTCTTTGTTTGCTCAGTCATGCTCAAAAACACTATGAACAAACAAAGAAAGAGCAAACTTGATTGAGAGGGTAAAAATAAATTGGGTAAGTGGTAGAGAAATAGAGGAGGGATGAGTGATTCCATTTTTAATTATCTTGTTACCTCGTTCAATAGTTGGGCTTGGTTAACATCATTTTTAAAAAAAATCATCTCGGCCAATATATATATATATCTAAGCCAGTGGAGCAGTTCCGTGGGCTATGAGTAGAATTTAATTATTATTTTTATTTTTTAAGTTATCATCACTATTTGCATTCCAAATAATATATACCAGTAAACATAAATTGGTTAAAATAAAAGTTTATATATTTCATATATGTTGATGAAGGAATATATTGCACAATTATTGAAACAAACATTACAGAGCTGTATAATAGGATTGAGCAAAAGGAAAAATACAATGATAAGTGTGAACTTACTAGGCCTAATTCTCCAACTGAGCAAAATGAATTTCTTCTGCAATTTTACTTTTGAGATGTTTAGCATCTGAAATCTTTCTGTATTTTTGCACATGAAAAGGAGGATGAATCTTTAAAAAATCAATGGTCTTGAATCCAGATAATGTAATAAGCATTAGACCTATAAGTTCTCTTGTGTAGCAATTTTGCGGGCTATGAGTAGAATTTAATTATTATTTTTTATTTTTTAAGTTATCATCACTATTTGCATTCCAAATAATATATACCAGTAAACATAAATTGGTTAAAATAAAAGTTTATATATTTCGTATATGTTGATGAAGGAATACATTGCACAATTATTGCAACAAACATTATAGAGCTATATAATAGGATTGAGCAAAAGGAAAAATACAATGATAAGTGTGAACTCAATATGCCTAATTGTTCAATTGAGCAAAATGAACTTCTTGTGCAATTCTACTTTGGAGATGTTTAGCATCTAAAATCTTTCTGTATCCTTGCACATGAAAAGGAAGATGAATCTTTAAAAAATCAATGGTCTTGACTCCAGATAATGCAACAAACATTAGACCCGTAAGTTCACTTGTGTAGCGATTTCGCGACTTATGAGTAAAATTTAATTATTTTTTTATTTTTTAAGTTATCATCACTATTTTCATTCTAAATAATATATACTGGTAAACATAATTTGGTTAAAATAAAAATTTATATATTTCATATATGTTGATGAAGGAATACATTACACAATTATTGCAACAAACATTACAGAGCTGTATAATAGGATTGAGCAAAAGGTAAAATACAATGATAAGTGTGAACTCAATATGCCTAATTGTTCAATTGAGCAAAATGAACTTCTTGTGCAATTCTACTTTTGAGATGTTTAGCATCTGAAATCTTTCTATATCTTTGCACATGAAAAGGAGGATGAATCTTTAAAGAATCAATGGTCTTGACTCCAGATAATGCAACAAATGTTAATAGTAGCCTTATCTAGTGTCATTTCTTGAGATTTATGAATAGTCATGGCTCATGCCAACCATAATGGTGACTGACGAGATGCTCCTCGAACCACAGGTACAATTGGCACATGATGGGGATTACCATTATCAAAGGCATAGCCAATGTAGGAGTCAAAATCAACAATAACGTATAAAGGTAATGCAGGTGGCTATTTACCTTAAAGATACATAATATTGTGAATCATGCCAAGTGCACCATTCACCAATCCTATTTCAGGCTAAAGGATAATTGTAAGCATTACCCTTGCACCTTCACATATAAGCAGAGATTGCATTACTTGTTGCAGTATATAGTTGTTGCACTATTTGTTGCAGTACATGGTTGTTGTTGTTGATCTTGAAAAAAGAGTTCTTCACCTTCTCTATTGGGACTAATAGCAGTAGGATCCATGTTTCTAAAAATGCATGAATTCCAATATTGCACCTTTTAATCTTGTAACATGATGCCTAAGTTCAATATTTTTAAATACTGCATCACACTATAACCGTCATCACCTTAATCGTTGCCATAATTGTAACCATCACTGTAACCATAATTGTCACCATTTATAATAATAATAAATATTCATTATTACTGTAATCGTAACCACCAACATTTATAATAATAATAAATGTTCAATATTACCCACCATTTATAATAATAAATATTCATTATTACCCACATCGGGCCCTACACGTGAGGGAATACAAAGAGATGAATAGGGAGCCCAAGGGTCAAGGGGCGTCAATTGAATAGAGATTCGGCTCCTCTGTAGTGACTCTTTGGCTCCCTTGTATGTGGTGCGTGCATGTGAAGGAATACAAAGAGAGAAATGGAAAGCTCAGGGGTTAGAGGACATTAATCGAGTAGAGATTCAACTCCCCTACACTGATTCTTTAGCTCCCATGCACTACTTGTTGCAGTACATGGTTGTTGTTGTTGATTTTGAAGAGAGTGTTCTTCACCTTCTCTATTGGGACTAATAACAATAGGATCCATGTTTCTAAAAATTCATGAATTCCAATATTGCACCTCTTAATCTTGTAACATTATGCCTAAGTTCAATATTTTTAAATACTGCATCACACTGTAATCGTCATCACCTTAACCGTTGCCATAATTGTAACCATCATTGTAACCATAATTGTCACCGTTTATAATAATAATAAATATTCATTATTACTGTAATTGTAACCATCAACATTTATAATAATAATAAATGTTCAATATTACCCACCATTTATAATAATAAATATTCATTATTACCCACATCGGGCCCTACACGTGAGGTAATACGAAGAGATGAATGGGGAGCCCAAGGGTTAGGGGGCGTCAATTGAATAGAGATTTAGCTCCTTTATAGTGACTCTTTGGCTCCCTTGCATGTGGTGTGTGCATATGAAGGAATACAAAGAGACAAATGGGAAGCTCAAGGGTTAGGGGACATTAATCGAGTAGAGATTCAACTCCTCTACACTGATTCTTTAGCTCCCATGCACTACTTGTTACAGTACATGGTTGTTGTTGTTGATCTTGAAGAGAGTGTTCTTCACCTTCTCTATTGGGACTAATAGCAGTAGGATCCATGTTTCTAAAAATGCATGAATTCCAATATTGCACCTCTTAATCTTGTAACATGATGCCTAAGTTTAATATTTTTAAATACTGCATCACACTGTAACCATCATCACCTTAACCGTTGCCATAATTGTAACCATCACTGTAACCATAATTGTCACCGTTTATAATAATAATAAATATTCATTATTACTGTAATTGTAACCATCAACATTTATAATAATAATAAATGTTCAATATTACCCACCATTTATAATAATAAATATTCATTATTACCCACATTGCGCCCTACACGTGAGGGAATACGAAGAGATGAATGGGGAGCCCAAAGGTCAGGGGGCGTCAATTGAATAGAGATTCGGTTCCTCTGTAGTGACTCTTTGGCTCCCTTGCATGTGGTGCGTGCATGTGAAGGAGTACAAAGAGACAAATGGAAAGCTCAGGGGTTAGGGGACATTAATTGAGTAGAGATTCAACTCCCCTACATTGATTCTTTAGCTCCCATGCACTACTTGTTGCAGTGCATGGTTGTTGTTGTTGATCTTGAAGAGAGTGTTCTTCACCTTCTCTATTGGGACTAATAGCAGTAGGATCCATGTTTCTAAAAATGCATGAATTCCAATATTGCACCTCTTAATCTTGTAACATGATGCCTAAGTTCAATATTTTTAAATACTGCATCACACTGTAACCATCATCACCTTAACCGTTGCCATAATTGTAACCATCACTGTAACCATAATTGTCAC
>MNCI01005166.1:524187-535835 GCA_015680685.1 Gnetum montanum | reverse complement strand
AAAAAAATCACATACCTCAGACTTGCTTAACCATACACCGTGACACATACAAGCAAGCCTGGGAAGACAACGAACGATTAACCCCAAGTGTTTCTTGTGGCGTTAAGGCATTTAGTCTGCGGAGTTCGACCGGATCGCGCGTGTACGCTCGTATTCGTATGGTAGAGTGTAGGGATACCTCGCCACTCATCAGTCACCATTTATAATAATAAAAAATATTCATTATTACTGTAATCGTAACCATCAACATTTATAATAATAATAAATGTTCAATATTACCCACCATTTATAATAATAAATATTCATTATTACCCACATCGGGCCCTACACGTGAGGGAATACGAAGAGATGAATAGGGAGCCCAAGGGTCAGGGGGCGTCAATTGAATAGAGATTCGGCTTCTCTGTAGTGACTCTTTGGCTCCCTTACATGTGGTGCATGCATGTGAAGGAATACAAAGAGAGAAATGGAAAGCTCAGGGGTTAGAGGACATTAATCGAGTAGAGATTCAACTCCCCTACACTGATTCTTTAGCTCCCATGCATGTGGCACATGCGCGTGAGAGAATACGAAGAGATCAAACTAAATTAGCACTACAACATATATTTGGAATGCATATTCATTCGTGGAGATATAAAAAATCACATTACAAATGCATAAATAATGTTATTATTATATCACAGGCTTTTGTATATTGACATTATTGTTACAATGGACAAGATATGAATGATGCTAACATCTCATTCATAATTATTATATTATAATTATTGTGGAATTCAATAATTTTAATGAGATTATTATAATTAGAACAATAATCCATAATTATAATTTGAGATATTATGGATTATAAGATTCATTCGGTAAACATTTCATAATAAATAAAGCAAGATATGATAAAGCCAAGTTTGATTTTTTTTTGTAATTTGATAAATCTTGCACAAATATTTTACTATGACTATTTCTTTATAAAATTATTTTTTGATTTATAAAAATTAATATTGATTGACTAGCTATATCTATTGTTTTTAGGGTGCTACCTGTTGCTCCCTATGAATGGGTGTTATATCTAACCAGCCGAAGAACACTGCACGAAAATTTTTCATGGACGAATGGAAAGAAACCAAAATAATAGAGAAATGATACAAAACTATAGACCACCAACACGCAACCTTATCTGATCATTTCCCTATTACTTTATCTCTGCAAATCCATAATGACCACCAACGACGGAATTATCATCTCTTTAGGTTACATAGCCATTGTTTCTCTTCTCCTTCCGCCCAACAACTTCTTTCTAGCCTTTGGAATACTGAACCAAGACCCTTAGGTTCAACGGGTTGGATGCACTGGTGGCTTCGAACTACTAGTAGAGTTAGGAATTTTGCCCGTCATTTTGGTAAGGAAGTTGCCTCTCGCTCTCGGCAAGAGTACACCAACATATGCTCTACCATTGAGCACCTTACGACTAAGCTAACTGATGATCCCTTCAATAGTCACCTTCAAGGGGAGCTTGCTAGAGACCGTATTGCCTTTCAACATTGGGAATTATATAAGGCACAAGGTGCCTTGATTAAAAGTCGACTCACTTGGCTAAACATACAAGATGAGCACTGTAAGGAATTCTTTAAGTATCTTAACCGATCCCCCCCCCTTCACCCTCTTAAGATAAACTCTCCATAAATGGTTCCATTATCACTGACCAAAATAGTCTTCTCTCTTATCTTAAAGCACACTTTGAGGCCTTATTCACCACTACTCCTATGGATCCTGCATCCTTCGCGGCAGCCACTCTAAATTATCCTAAACTGGTTAATTCTTCTATGCTGACAATTTTAGAAGCCGATATTACTCCAATTGAGCTTCGACAGGCTTGCTTTAACCTAAGCCCTGGGAAAGCCCCGGGTTATGATGGTTTTCCAGTTGAATTTTTCCAAAAGCATTGGGATCTGGTTGGTTCTGACCTCTTCCATGTTATCAAAGAGGCTACGCTTACTGGCTCTTTGGGACCAATCTTAAACCAAGGGATTATTCGTCTTCTCCCTAAAACAGGAGATCCAACTTGTATCTCCAATTGGCGACCTATCACCTTACTTAATGTGGTTTACAAAATTTGGGCAAAGTGTTTGGCCTTGCGATTAAAGAAAGTCCTTGCCTTTATTATTTCCCCCCAGCAGACTGGCTTTGTTCCGGGAAGATACATATTAAATAACGTGGTGGCTGCTTGGGAAGGTCTTAAGTGGGCTGAGGATGAGGGTCAGGATATCCTCCTGATGAAGCTTGACTACGCTAAAGCCTATGATAACATTAAGTGGGACTTCATTATCCAAACCATGACTAAATTGGGTTTTGGCCCTAAGTTCATTCATATGGTAGAATGCTTATTCTCAGATGCTACTGCGCGAATCGCGACTACCTTCGGCATCACTTCTCCCTTTTCTATTCATAGGTCTGTTAGGCAAGGTTGCCCTCTCGCTCCTTATCTCTTCATCATAGCGGCTGATTTTCTCTGTCATCAAATCAGCTTGGATATTCAAAACAATGTTTTATTTGGGGTTCCTCTATCTTCTCCTCAACATCAGCTCCTCAATATGCATTTCGCTGATGACTCATTTTTCCTTATTCAAAACAATGCGGATAATGTGCAGTGTCTCTTGTCTCGAGTAGAGCAATATTGCTCCCTCTCGGGATCTGTCATAAATTGGCGAAAATCTTCTGTTTATAGCTTCACCAATAACTACAGTCATTTGCCCAATTATAGTTGGAAGCGTAATCAAGATCATGAGATCATTAAGCTCTTGGGAATTCCCTTTCGCTTTAGAGGCCCAACGTCCGAGCTCTGGGACCAAGTAATTGCTCGAATTCACAGAAAAATGGAAAAATGGAAAACCAAACCCCTCACCCTTGCCGGAAGGTATCTAATCTGTAAGTCTATTTGTGCCTCTACCCATGTTTATTACTCGTCATGTTGGGCCCCTTCCCATGCTTCTTATCAAAAGCTTGAACGTTTATTTCGAGACTTCATGTGGTCATCTAAGGACTCTCAAAAAGGCTTTCATCGTGTAGCCTGGAATATAGTAACTCTTCCTAAGAACAAAGGCGGTTTGGGCCTTTTGAACTCCTTTAAGCAAGGTCTCACCCTTGTCGCTAAGTGGTTGATTCAGCACTTAGATGCCCCCAATATTATTGGGAATCTCCTTCAGTTAAGGCTTCGACAAGCATTTCCTAAGAATAGGTCTATCTGGAAGGGTATCCACCCTGTTAATTGGATCCTTTCTCCTCACGACATTATCATTCCTGGAACACATGTTTTCAAAAGCATTTGGAAGGCTTGGCAAGTCTTACATTCTCATGTGAATTGGAATAATATACATATCAATCCTACTCTTCTTTCTAAGATTTGCCCTTGGTGGCTGCCCCTATGTCCTGCTCCTCTAGCCACCTCAAATGCCAGGGTAGCCACCATCTGGTTTCAAAAGGGAGTTGTTTCCCTTAGCTGTCTTCGTCTCACCAATCAGTGGATTACTTGGGATATGTTCGAAAACTTATATGGGGCTTCCAGAATTATGCACCATTGCCTCGATAGACTTTATCACTTCATTCATCAGAATTTGCATGTGGAAGCTTCGGTTCCTAGTCTCTTCCATGGTCTTCAATGGACTAATGGATCGAACCTTCTACCCTATAAACCTCATGTGCCCTTTCAATTGTTGCATGATTCCTCTACGATTGTTAACCGTTGCAATCGATCATGGCACAAAGAAGAGTCTGAACAGTTTTGGCTCTCTCTCTTTTCACGAGTATGGAGCCTTCCGACTCTTCCAAAAATTAAGCAATTTCTTTGGTGCCTCTTGCATCAAGGCCTGCCTATCGGCAAACGTCGTGAATACCTTGGGATTTCAAACCCTACCTGCCCTCTCTGTGGAGGTCCTGAAAATTTTGTCCATGTTTTTTGGCATTGCCCCTTCGCTCAGTCTTCATGGGAATGGGTTTCTAAGGTTTTTCCTTTGTGCACATTTTCCCATGAGGATATCTTATTCGGCTTTTTGGCCACCCCCTCTTCAGACCTTCTGTTTCTTTGGAAAGTCATTAGGCCCCTCGTTCTTTACTTTATTTGGAAGCGCAGATGCACTGCTCTTTTCCAGAACACTAACTCGTCCAACTCTAACCATCTAAATATCATGGAAAAATCTCAAATTCTTCGCCTTGTGCATTTCCAAATTTTATCTCATACTTCTACGTTAAAGTTGGATACTAATCAGTTGTTTTTTTGTTTGCAGCCTTGGAGCAGATACACCAACTCGTGCACTCTTTCCAATCTCGATCTGCTACATCGGAATGTGTTTTCATCATAATTTTGAGCATTTGGAGCTCTTTGTTGTTCTCCTGGTCTTATGAACTCCCTAGGGATTCCCAGCATTTGGTAGCTCTTTGGCATGTACTCTCTTCTCGGGCATGTACTCCCACACCCTGAGAAAGATTATGTTTCAAGATGTTTTCTTTTTAACACTCCCTATTTGCCATCAATATGTTCAGATGTTAATCATGTACTTATTCTCATTTAATTAATAAAAATCTCTTATTGGGGTCCGACACCCCCCCAAAACTATAGAAAATGCAAGCTAACCGTTGCCTTGAGACTTACTGTTTCTGGGTCCATGCACTCTGCAGCATTGATTTGGCAAACAAAGCGATCGCTACAGCTAATAGTTTTAACACTGGATTCCAAGTGGCAGGACCGACAAATGAGTCGGTGCGTGAAAGCCAGGTAATCGTGCAGAACAGACAGGGCCTGTTACAAACCATAGCAAATGACCGTTACAAGACATTTATTTTGATTCGTTTTCGCTTCAATAGGCCTAAGTGGCTTATTATCAGGCTCCTCCTATAGATCTATTCCTCTCCTGTTTCTGAGCACCAAGCCGATCCATATATCGCCTCACGTCCCAAAACACAGAACTGTCCAATTTTCTCTGCTTGATTCATTACTACGTATTCTTTAATATTCTTTCATTCTTTCATTGTTGCTGGCTTTTTTCTTCCGATTTCTCAGTGGTTTCAGAAGATTTTTGCAATTCTATTTGCTTTTTCTTTCTTGATCTTAAGTGTTTTTATTTAGTTGTGGGCATTTTGGGGGGTTTTTTTTTCTGGGTTGGATTTTTTTTCTGCTGTTGGGTTGTTTGGGTGTATGTTTTTCAATGGCTTCTGTGGGTGAGGAAGAATTCTCTGCCACACTGCCCTGGCCCAGCAAGTTTGCGAAGGATCATCGATACGACTTCGAAGCGCCACAGTGGCTGGATTTTGAAAAGCTTGATGCTTTTCTGTTCAATGAGGAAGACGATGATGAATGGTTTTGCAGAAGTGGTGAGTAGTTCTCATCTGATTTTTGTTTCAGTTGTGGATGTGGTTTCTGATTTGAAATCAGTTAAGTTCTCTGCTGTTAGTGGCTTATTTATTTCAGTTTTCTGGATGGAAGGGGAAAAAAATTCAAAAAACAGTTTTTGAAGCCATTTGTGATCAATTGTGTTTCATGGTTTTAATAACGGGTTTTGTTTTGTTACCATTTTTTATGAATTTTGTAACGTTACCATTTTTTATGAATTTTGTAACATGCTTGTTAAGACGTTGAGGGTTTTTGCAGACTGTAGACATGGGAAAACTGTTTTCAAGTCCGATGAAATTCTTAAAGGGGGGATGGATGTGACAAATCAGCAGAAATCAGTACGTGAGTTTACAGAAATTGGTAGAATAATCATCAATAGCCTTTAGTGTATTAATTTTCTTACCCTAAAGTTGGTTTGCACTTTGAAGCCACCAAGTCGCAGATCAGCAGGTTCCATTCATTTGCCAAAACGAACCATTGCTACTCCACTGAATGATAATACCCAAAGGTTTTGTTTTTGCTTCTGCTCGGTTTGTATTATTTTGTCTTAAACTTTTCAAAATTCAAATGATAAGTATTTCTTTATGCATATTTCAATATTCAAAATTGCAGATTCCTGACCAAAAAACCAGCTGCAACCAAGGACAAGAACAATGAAAATGCAATTGGCTCATCAAAGTTGCCTGGTGTGAATAAAAACAAGTCTCAGGTCAGAAATTCCAAACATGATCTGAACTCAGAAAATCAACATCCAAACAAGCCGAATAGCATTTTTTCTGCACTGAAAGCTAAAAGAAAATCAATGCCAAGGAGTAGCAATACCATGAAAGATGCTGTGAAACTTCGCCAGAATGCCGATTCCAGTGATGGTGACAAAGTAATTCAGTTTATAGGCTCTAATCCAGATCACCAGGATGCTCTTCAGAATCACAAAATCCATGCTGATCAACTAGATGTTCCCCAGAATCAGAAAATTCATGCTGGTCAAGATCAACAGGTGGCCCTTGCAGCCACAAAGGTTTCAGAAATTGAAGCGGTGGAAGTCTCAAAAATGGGAAAATTTAAGTCTTATCATCCAAAACATGAAAAGGGGGAAAGCGGCCAAAATCCACAAAGATTTCGTGATCTCCTGGGTTTAGACATTGATCAAGCAGAGACAGATGAAGAGATTCCAATGAAGAAGAGAATGCCTCGTCCTAGAACTGTCTGCACGTTAACTACTAAAGCTCCAGCAGCAACATATGATTTTCAAAAGGCAAGTTTTGGTTCTGGACTCAAACAATCTTCTTCTGCCAGATGCCTTTGGGATAAGATGAAAAGTAACAGAAGGGTCGAAAAGGTGTCAAGCTTTTGTAGCAATATGCTGCCATTTCATGTACAGAAAGTCCACTGTAAATTCACTTCAAATGAAGCAAAACCCAATGAGGAGTTGAAATTGGGAGATATGAACAAACATGAAATGCCAGAGAAGCAAGAACATGAAACTGCTGATATTGAACATGAAAGTGGTCAAGCTTTTCTACATGGGTGCTCTGCAACTTTGAAGAATCCGGTGTCTTACAAAAAGTCCATGTCCGCTTCCATGTTCAAGATTGCAAAATGGAAAAAACAGTAAGCTTACTATTTAAATCTTTTTAATGTTACCATGTTTTTAAAGAGGGAATTTGAATTTACCATGTTAAAATGAATATAGCTATCTCTACTTTCCTGATGTTGGTTGCTTCAAAATCCTAGGAATAATCACGAGAAGGAACAGAGGGATGGAGATGAAGGAGACGAACACAGTCAAAGCAATTTACCAACATACAAAAAGTTTAAACTAACAAACAGTTTTAAACCAAACAAATGGGCAAAATAGTTTCCTGGTGAGTGATTTAAGTTGCTTGTATTTTGAGAATGTAAAATATCTCTGACTGTTCCCGACAACTAAAACAATAAAAAAATAAAAAAAATATTGGTAGCATTGAAAATTAATTAGACATGAAATTTTATGTACTTGCTTAATAACTCTGAAATATGTTTTTTCCTTTTTTCTCTTGTTGTTTGTTTCCTACGTTGCAGTTGGCATTAACACGTCAACCGGAAATTTCCTGGAGAAGGTGATAAACAGCCGTATTCATGCTATAAAATTACATTTTGGACAGATAACAGCAACAATTTTGGCCAGGAAACTGGCTCGTTCATTTTTTTTATTAAAAAATAGGCAATTGCTAGCATTTTGTGGTCAGTGTGAAACATGAAGTGTGCTTGCATTCTATAATGCCCAATGATGTTAAAACGGTTTCTATTAGACGATTGCTGAAACTAAAGGGTCAAGATTACTAGCCAAGACATTTTTGCTTTTTTCGCTTCTTCAGCCTACCCACTCCTCGTTATTCCTTTTCAGGAGTTGTATATTTATCATGAAGCCACCCATTTTGTTTGGATAAGGCTAGGATATCATGAAGCCAAGGTGTGAATTTGCATTAGTCTGCTTTTCTACTATGTCCAAGAGTGTTCGTGCTCTTATTTTTATCTTGCTAAATCTAGGGTATATTTTTATCATGAGTGAGTAAAGTCAAAAATTGTTTTTTATCATTCCAGTTATGTCATATGGTTTAACATTTTGAATTTCTATCAAGAAGCATTTCCATCTCCATAAGCAGCCTGTTAGATTTGTTTTTTGTATTGTGTGTGTTTGTGTGTTTTTCCTTTTCAGTAGCACTTCTTGCAAAATGAATGCCAGCATTATTTCCTTAAACATGCTTATGAACAGTTTAGTTTCTCCTCTAATTTATGGGTTGTCTACTATTTTAGATGACTTTATAGTACAATTTTTGCTTGGCAATGATGGGATCTTGACCCCATAAAACTGAGGGCAAATTTGTTAGCTATGGTCAAATATGCATGTTAGCATTTGATAGATTATAAAAGGAACTTTCCTTTTCAGCTTTGCCTTCCTTTCTTTACTGTCAAAGTTTTTTCAATGGAGAGTAAACCCCAAGGATTTTACAAGGATGCAACTTCATTGGAATGGTGGGATGTCTAAAGCAGAGAAAGTTTGAATTATTTGAGCACTCATTTTATTTAAATTAAAACTGACAATACCTATGCAGCCGTGTGATGCAGATAACAATATTTGTGTCAGACTATTCTTAATGAATGATGCTATGGCACCTGCAAGGTTTACAGTGGAGAAAAGGCCATCAATCCATAAGTGCATATAGTTTGGCACCGCTTTATTTTTTGGATCGCAGGCCAAGCAAAAATGTATGCAACAAATATGAGATTGGTCTTTAATAAACTGGAGGGCACACGTTATTTTCATTATGCTGACAGTGATTTGATGTAGAAATGTGTATTTCATAGGCCAGGATTGTTGCTGATCACTCTTCGTAAACATAAAATTTATCTGTGTAAAACAGTTACTGGGGCAAGCAGTGCCCAAATGAAATGAATGCATGCTTCACAGTTTAATTTATTAATTCTCCTAACAAATTTTTATTGTGCTTTATCTAGAGTCAAGATCATTGATTCTTTAAAGATTCATCTTCTTTCTATGTGTAAAGATACAATTTCAGATGCTAAACATCTTCAAAGTAGAATTGCACAGAAAGTTTATTTTGCACAATTGGAGGATTAGGCATATTGAGTGCACAATTATTGTTGTATTTTGCATTTTGTTCAATCTTATTATTATACAGCTTTGTAATGTACATTCATCAATATATACGAAATATATAAATTTTTATTTTAACCAATTTATGTTTACTGGTATATATTATTTGCAATGGTATATATTATTTGCAATGCAAATAGTCATGATAACTTAAAAAATAAAAATAAAATAATTAAATTCTACTCATAGCCTATGAAACTGCTCCACTAGCTTAGATATATATATATATATATATATTTATCAATTGGCCGAGATGATTAAAAAAAATGATGTTAACCAAGCTAGACTACTAAATGAGGTAACAAGATAACTAAAAATGGAATCACTCATCCTTCATTTGTTTCTCTACCATTTACCCAATTTAGTTTTACCCTCTTAGTCAAGTTTGCTCTTTCTTTATTTTTTTGATGGCACTTTTAAGCATTATTTATGTAAAAGATTTATTTCTCAAAAACATTATGAACAAACAGAGAAAGAGCAAACTTGACCAAGAGGGTAAAACTAAATTAGGTAAGTGGTAGAGAAACAGAGAAGAGATAAGTGATTCTGTTTTTAGTTATCTTCTTACCTTGTCTAGTAGTTGAGCTTGGTTAACATCATATATATATATAAGCTAGTGTTACTTGGTTCTTCTCCATGCTTGCTCACCTTCTTGATATATATAAGATTGCACATGTTTCTGGCACTACTGCAAGTGCCCCATAATAAATTCTGTGTTCTTTCGAAACTTTATATGTTTTGTTTTTGTTGATTGTCAAATTACCTACATAAGAGGTGATTATCAAATTAATGGTCTTGTGGTAAACCTTCTAAACTAGAAGACACAGCTTAGAGGTCAAATTTTATCGAGATATATGACTTGTTAGGTAGGTAAGGCATGTCTTTTTTACCTTTTAGAAATCACATGTTTAATTCCAACCACTAAGATATCCAAAGCATCATGTAAAAAAATTGTCAAAGTTGAACTTTTTTTTGCTTTAAATTTTGGAAAACAAAGTAAGTTCCAATTCTATAGTGGCCAGGTCACAAGAAAAACTCATTATGAAGCAAACTAATAACTTTAAGGATTTTGATAGTTCCACTAGAATCCCTTTCTAAAATGCATTGAATCCCTCCAGAGGATGAGTGCTGTAGAGTGTTGAAGTTGAATAGGTGCAAATAGGTTCATTAAGTCTGAGCCTTGTTCATTTGAGTCTTTGGAAACAAAATCATTCATCCATTTACTGAAGTAAAGATAGCAAACGTGCTGGTCAAATGAGGTAAAGATGATATGGTAAGATCTCTATGATATGGTAACACATACTAAACTAAAAATTGCAAGCTTGTTCAATAATGAAAAAGATTATTTGAATGCCTAAAGAATGGTTGCAGCAATAGCGGTGTTGTACAAGACAATGTTATTCACATCACTCTTAAGGTACTAACTCCTTGAAAAATGGGCAGCATATTGAAAACGTTACTAGCCCAAATCTTATTCAAGTTTTCTAAACATGCCAACTTTCTAGTTAGAACATGCAAACATTAAAATGACTGATAAAAAAATGATAATATCCTGAATTAAGAAGAAATGCATTAAACCACCTCAATATTCTTTCAAATGTTTTCAAGCTTTTGTCATCCCACCTCAACATTAAGAAGAAAATACTTTGAAACTTGGTTAAAGGCCAAATCACAAGCTTTTGACAACTCTAATTTGAAGCTTGAAGAAGATAACATAACATTTTGGGGACATTCATGCTATTATTATTATGGAAACCCAAACTAGCCAAATGCAAGTATAGCTAAAGCATTATTTTCTTGTCAGTGGTTGATCTTCTGCATTAAATTATTATTACAAATTACAATAATTGCATTAACTTGGAAGATTTGCATAACTCTAGGGTTCAAGAAATAGGTATTGGACAATTGAATATACCTCTCTAGTGGAAAATGAGTTATTTGAGGAAGTCTTTTACTTTTTATTTTTAAGGGGACTATACCATCAAGTAGATAGCTGCTATAAAAAATCATCATTAAATCCCTCACCTACCTTATTAGTGTTCAGTCCACCTTTTTGGATAAAGGCACCATCATCTAATCATGATCATGATGAAAATTGTAGAATAAGTAAAAAAATTAATTTAATAAAAAATTAGGATAAATCTGGAAGTGAACAAAGAAATAATTAAATCATCACCATCTCAACCTTGTTCTAACAAAGTGGGGTCAGCTACATGAAGTCTTTTTTGTCATTTGCCTCTATAAAAATAATAATAGAATAAGGTGGCAATAAAGAGGGTTCATTATATTCAATAAAATCGCTTTTTTCTTGTCTTTTCCCAACAAATTCAATATCTTTTAAAAACTAACTTAGATATATATATATATATATATAAATTGGCCAAGATGATTTACAAAAAAATGATGTTAACGAAGCCCGACTATTGGACGAGGTAACAAAATAACTAAAAATGGAATTACTCATCCTCCTCTATTTCTCTACCACTTACCCAATTTAGTTTTACCCTCTTAGTCAAGTTTGCTCTTTCTTTGTTTGTTCATGACGTTTTTGAGAAATAAATCTCTTGCATAAATAATGCTAAAAAACGCCATGAACAAACAAAGAAAGAG
>MNCI01005166.1:506621-522713 GCA_015680685.1 Gnetum montanum | reverse complement strand
ATGGACAAGATATGAATGATGCTAATACCTCATTCATGATTATTATATTATAATTATTGTGGAATCCAATAAATGTTATGAGATTATTATAATTAGAGCAATAATCCATAATTATAATTTGAGATATTATGGATTATAAAATTCATTCAAACGGTAAACATTTCATAATAAATAAAGCCAAGATATGATGAAATATTACTCATAATCCATAATGTTAGAGATATTATTTTTTCATTTATAATGTTAACCCATAATGATTATATCTCGGTTAGCATTATCCATAAGATATATATAATGAAATGATTATAAATAACTGACTTGATTTATGATGAAGTGTTTATAATCATTTTATATAATCATTTATGTTTATGATTATAAATATATCATTATATATAACCGAGATTATAAATAACTAAGATACATATAATCATTGGCTTCTTTGCAGTGACTCTTTGGCTAGGAGAGATTTATAAATAATTGGTTATTTATGATTATGGCAAGACATGTGCGTCGGTGGAGAGCTCGTCGTCGTTTTCCTCAGCATTGGCTAGGATCATCATAGCATGATCTTATTGAAGATCTTCCCGGGGTCTAGGTTGCCAGAGGTGCAGAAGTTCTTGTTTTTAAAATTTACCAGGTTAAGAACCATATTATCCATTAAATTCCATCAATTAAAGAATATGTACATAAAGAAAAGGCCTCACTGCATGCCAGAATGTAAAAAGAAATTATCAAATTTGAACTCTTTAAGTTCTCCCAATAAGTAGGAAAAATTGTTAAAATTATGACCAAAGTCAGGCCGACATCTCAAATTGGCTAATAATTTTCATGTGCTAGCAAAAATGCTAATGCTTTAACATTTTATTAAAATGCATATTGCAAATGAAAAAGCAGTCACAATCGTAACAACTAAACACATCTACGAAAAAGAGAACATGAACTTACAAATGTTCCTTTACATTGAAAAAAAATGTAGCAAAAGAAGATTACTCAAGATAGTAGCAGAAAATTAAAATTTCAGAATTCCCTGCCACTCTAGAAAGCATTGAAAAAAGAATAGAACCAAACTTTGGAATGTTTTTGCATTGGGAATATAAATGTATAGAAAAGTATGCTAAGTACTGACAGAAGAGCTCAACTTGAAGTGAAACTATGAAAATTGCACAAAATCATCAAAATGTAATGTTCAACACGTTACAATTCATTATAAAAAATTAACAAAAGTACACATAAAAAATTAACAATTCACACATAAAAAATTAACCAAACGGATGATGTGTAACTGATTTATTTTCACAAGAATGAGTTTTGTTAACCAGTTATTTCTCAACCTCCAATTCCAACACATTGTCCAACAGATAAAGTGTGATTGATAATGTTTTCATCATGAAGCAAAGGACCTTAAAATTGCAATCTCATTTCTCCATCCTTTTCTGACAATGGAATATAAGGAATGCTATGGAAGATGTTAACATCATTAGTATCAGCAACATCATCTAATGCATGCATATCGATCTCGACATCTCGATAGTATGGATCATTTGCCTTCTTAAAAATCAAAGCTTCATAAACCTATCTCTTGTTGACAATGAAATTATACTCGGTGCCCATTTGATCTACTCTTCTCAATATCAAGAAAGGAATGTCTTTAATCCTAAGATGAAGTCTTTTAGTAATCTGTGTGACATCCTGAGCAAAGCTAATTGTGTGACCTTTATATTTGAACTATTCACCAACTGCATGTGTAACTTATAAAATGGGATTGATTTTTGCAATTAACATTTCTTCAACCTCAGTTAAACAACCTAGGATAGGTGGTTGGATACTAGGATCCATGTTATTTTCAACAGAAAATCGTTTGATTTCACAATCAAAACTGTCAAAAATATTATGTTTCTTTTCTTTAATGCACCTATTTCATGTGGGTCCTCTACTTTTGGTTGAATCCAATAATATGCTAAGAAACATTTCGTTGCATACATTGCAGGAACGTGAATTTGCAAAACTTCTAACAATAGTATTAAAATTATGTATTGCTTGAGCAATTTCTATACTTACCTTTTGCAATCTTGGGAAAGACTAAATAGGTTATGAAGAAGGCATTTCCATTGTTGGTGCACTGGCAATATCTGTAGCTTCATTTATTTGATGAAATGAATTTTCTTCTTGTTGATGTTGCCTCTTTCGGTGCTCACTCTCACTATAATGTAGTTGTTCTTGATTTTTTTACAATTGTTGTTCTTCTTCGTGTGTGATTTTTCGAACAGATGTTGCTTGATTAACAGGCACAAATGCATTTCTAATGTTCTGCAAAAAATGTTTGAAAATTTAAATTAAAAATTGAATCAAACTATTTACCAACTTGAGTATGGACAAACACCAACCTGTATTTCTTCTTGATTATTTACATTATTAATATCAATAATGTGGATCATTGCATTGGATGAATTTCCAACTGATGAGAGGGGATTTGAAGTTGATGTAACCTAAAAAAATATATGTAATGTAAGTATGTAAATAAAATGAGAAGATTTCCCTATGATAAATATTTGTTTTGAAATATTGAAAAATGCATAAATTACATACTCCTAAATTTTGTAGAATTAGTTATCGTTCTCGTTCACATCGTTTTGCTTCTCATTTTAGAAATCGTCTTTTCTCCTTTACAGTCATTGATTTTTAGTTTCTATAATCCGTGGTCGTCCTCTTCTTCGGCCATTCCCACACACATGCCCATTGCCATGACCTCCATAAATTGTATTACTTGTTACAGTAGATGATTGTTGTTGCTGATCTTGAAGAGAGTATTCTTCACCTTGTCTATTGGGATGAATAGCAATAAGATCCATGTTTCTGAAAATGCACAAATTCCAATATTGCACCTTTTAATCTTATAAGACAATGCCCAAGTTCAATATTTATAAATACTGTACCACACCAAAACCATCATCACCTTAATCGTCACCATGATCGTCATCATTTTTATTAATAATAAATATTCATTATTGCCCATTGTTTATAATAAAAAATATTTATTATTACTGTAAGCGTAACTGTCACCGTTTATAATAATAATAACTATTCAATATTACCCATCATTTATAATAATAAATATTCATTGGTTACCCACGTCAGGGCTTATGTGTGAGGGAATACAAAGAAACAAATGGGAAGCTTAGGGGTTGGGGACATCAATCGAATAAAGATTCGACTCCCCTGCAATGACTCTTTGGCTTCCTTGCACATGGCACATGTACATGAAAGAATACGAAAAGATGAATGGGGAGCCCAGGGGTTAAGGGCATCAATTAAATAGAGATTCAACTCCCTTGCAATGACTCTTTGGCTCCCTTGCATGTGGTCCATATATGTGAGGAAATACAAAAAGATGAATGGGGAGACCAAGGGTCAGGGGGCGTCAATCTAATAGAGATTTAGCTCCCTTGTAGTGACTCTTTGGCTCCCCTACAATTGAATAAAGATTCAGCTCCCCTGCAATGACTCTTTGGCTCCCCGGCATGTGGTGAATGCGTGTGATGAAATACAAAGAGACGAATGGGGAGCCCAAGGGTCAAGGGCATCAATTGAATAGAGATTCAACTCCTTTGCAATGACTCTTTGGCTCCCCTGCATGTGGTGAATGCGTGTGAGGAAATACAAAGAGACGAATGGGGAGCCCAAGGGTCGAAGAGCGTCAATCGAATAGAGATTTAGCTCCCTTGTACTGGCTTTTTGACTTTTCAGATTCAGCTCCCTGTAGTGATTCTTTGGCTCCCCTGCACTTGGTGTGTTCCATGGGGGGCTACAAATCCACTCCCCCTTCCCTCCCTATCCTATGAGATGAGTTGGCCTCTCGGCCAAAATAAATTATAAATAAGTAAAAAAATTATTTTAATAAAAAATTAGGATAAATCAGGAAGTGAACAAGGAAATAATTAAATTATCACCATCTCAACCTTGTTCTAACAAAATGGGGTCAGCTACATGAAGTCTTTTTTGTCATTTGCCTCTATAAATATAATAATAGAATAAGGTGGCAATAAAGAGGGTTCATTATATTCAATAAAATCTCTTTTCTCTTGTCTTTTCCCAACAAATTCAATATCTTTTAAAAATAAACTATAAATAACCTAGGCATTCAATAGCAAAGGGAAAGAGCGAAGATAACCAAATGAAGGCTTTTTCAGTGCATGAAAGACATTTCAAGGGTTGAGCTTCTCTCCAGCTATTGGATGTACTTGTTCGTATAAAAAACTGGACAAATGTCTAGAATTGTTTGTTCTAACAATGTCTGAACACAAACCATTGGGAATTTCTCCAAATTATAGGTGCTGATCATGGATCATAAATATCCATTATTCTATTGCTGGTCCAACATATTCATTATTTCCTTTGCAAAACCAAAACCAAAACCAGACCAGTCGCGTGCAACATAAAAGCATACAATGTCAAAAGATTCTACATTTGTAAATATTTACTACAAGCATTTGAATCCTCTGGTTCACCAAAAAAAAATTATTTTATAAACGAGCAAGGGACAAATAAAATGGATAAAAGAATTTGACATTAAGCGAATGTCATTAATGGAATCCATATCAGCATTCTACTGGGTTGTATTGATATTAAATACATGTAACCATGTGAATCTTTTAGCATGCTTTAACAGCACACCCAAAAAAGAAATAAAGAAAAAGAATTCTTAGGATATTAAACCCTATCACCAGGTTGTCAATGTGTTGCCCTTATAAATCCCTTCATGTGCTTCAGAAATGCTGAAATGTTGATATCTGTAGTTATGAAAAAAGCAAAACAAATGCAAATGTATAAAATGAAAAATAAAATAAAAATATTTTAAAAATTATATCTTAATCAAAGAACTGGTTTTTTTTTACCTGAATGTCTACTTTCTTTACTGAGAGGTGCAGTAATGTTGTCATGTCCAATGGATAGGCTTCTTACTAACACATTCTGTTGCACATTTTGTTGCAAGCGCTGATCTTTGTTGTTCTGAGATACATTTCTAATAGGCAAAGTTGGATAGCCATGAGCTGCAAAGCTACTCCTTAAATCATGCTCATGATTTTTATTTTCTTTCCCTTCTTGAAGTTGCTGATTCTTACTACTTAAGACATATGCTGGGTTGGCAAGCAAGTTACTAGATGCTGCTTCTAGAGGCCTCTGTTTCGGGCAACTTATAGATCGTCTCTTAGTAACTCTTCCATTAAGCTTTTTCGTTTCCATAGCAGGAGGCAGAGGAATAGAAACAACCACAGGAGCGGTAAATCTCTTCTCATTGTCCTCCAGGTTAAGTCCATTTCTGTCAAATTGGGCATTTGTGAAGGCTCCAGGGGTCACATTTTTCTTGGAAGGCAACTTAGAAACAAGGCTAGGTAAAGATTTCATTGCTGAGGAGCCAACTGAATTATCAGAAGCTATTGCTGAATTATGGGCTTTGTTAGGTTTCTTAGCAATGTCTTTTGCCACAATGTTGCTAGATTTTGAGAAGGTGGATTTTGTTAGGCTTGGAGCAGGTGCCTGGTTGATGGATTCTCCTTTAAAGTGATTAAAGGAGTTATTTGGCCTGTTTTGTTTGTTCTTCAGAGGAGAAGAAACTATGGTCAACTTAGAAGAGGCAGGCATTTTGAATCCTGTTTTGTGAGGGGAAGTAGAGGCATTTGTTGTGAGTCTCTTCACAAAGGAAGAAGGGGCAGCCGTGTTTTTTCTTGGATTAGGCACAACTGCTTCAGCCTTGTGTGAACCAAGATGATGTTTTAAGTGCCTTAAAGGTGTCCTCATAGGAGTTCTTACTGGAATTTTTGTTGGAGATCGCTTTTTTGGCTTTGGAGTAGCTTCTGCCAGAGAGGATTTTTTGTTGTTCTTGGGACTTCCAAGTTTAGAATTGGGATTCAGCATGCCTGATTTCTTGCCATTTGGTTCATTTTCTTTGTCCTTAAAGAGAGGGCTCCTTCTTGTATCATTAGCTGCCTTGCTGGGTGACGGCTTTCTTCTTTGGCCATGTTGAATACCATCAGCAGCAGCTGGAACAAAAGTTGGGTTTGGGAACATGACAGCTTTTGACTTGCCCTTTGAGCTCCACAACTTCTTAGAAGGAGTAATATGTTCAGCTGTCATGGGTAACTTTGTAGTACAGCAACAAAAAGAAACATTTGCATTGCTGGAACCAGTGCAGCAGAAACTCATTTGGCATCTGGCATTTGGACTTCCATTACCCATGTCTGCTCTTTTGCTAGCAAGAATGTTCTGTTTTTCTGTTTTCCTACGGACTTCTAAAGATGAAACAGCTCCTTCATGACACAATGCCTTGACCTTGCTCTCTGGTGTCACTAACCTAAATTTGTGCACAGGCTTACGAGAACTGTTCTGATCCATAAGCTGCTCAAACTCCTTTGCCAAACCTTCAAAATAATTTGAACCCTCCTCCTGAAAATGCCCAATAAGAGACAACTGCTTTTTGGTTGGTGGACTTAAGATAGTCACTTTCTTCTTGTCTGTCATTTTCCTCGTTTCTTTTGAATCCAAGGAAAAACGCCCTGTCTGAGGCATGCCTAAACACTTGTTATGTCCTCCTTTGTCTTTTGAACTTATTTCCTCTGGCTCCATTTCCCCTGATGCCTTGGAAGAGTCCCGTTCCCTTTCTGGAGATCTGCAATCCTTGACTCTGGCTAACTCAGTACCAGCTTCAAGAATATCATTTAGAGCTTTTTGGACCTCTGCTGTTGTACATGACAATCTCTTCCAGTGCCCTAATAAAACGATAAAAGGTAAATAAGAGCATAGATATTGCTATTGTAAGAGAGAAACAAGTAGAATTGGAATTAGAAAAGCAAGAATACTAAGAAAAATCACACAATGCATCTTACATGAAGAAAATTGATTGGCAGCAAGGGATCTATGTGGAGTCTGGAAACTGCTTCTACCTGTAAAATTGCATATGCATACATGTTGATTATTTCCAGGTGCACCCGCAAGGTTCATGAACCTAGATTTATCCAAAAATTTGAAAGTCAAATATGTTAATTTACCTTCTTCCATTACTCTCTTCCCATTGCCCAGCACTTTTGCTGATGTTTGAGACCTAAAAAGAATAGCATTTAATCAAGATTTCATCCATATTCACCTTAACAACAAAAGTAGAGATCAAAGAATAACCTTACATTGAATTTTCGTGTTTAAAATTTGAATTTGTTGGTGTACATCCCTTTGTCCTAGCAGAATAACGCTTCCCGCATTCCACAGTATGTTGAACGTCTAACATTCTAGCAATCAATAGATCAACCTGAACATTCAACCAAATTGATTTCGAAATCTGTTAAAAAGAGGAATGGAAAGGGTTGAAAGATTTGGACCTGAAGCTTCCAGGAATCTCTAACATTTATAATTTGAAAAATAGTTTGGTTTCAGATAGTAAGAAACAAAAACTCTGATAATAAATGTTAAAGTTCAAAAAATCTACATAGTTTGAAATTAATAAATTGGATTCAATAAAATGCAAGCATCAAGATGTCAAAAGCCCAACATTTATAAATGCGGAACAACTGCACCTATTGGGTTTTCCAGCAAACAAGTAAACTGTCCACCTATAACGTAAACTAAATCACTGAGCATCAAAACTCAAGTAGTGAAACTGCATGATTTAGATAGTAGAAAGTAAATTCAAATGTCAAGCAAAAGGATTGCAAATATCACAGTGCAAAATGACTCGATTTGAAACCAGCTAAAAGAAATTTTTAAAAATGAAACACTGAAACAAAAAATGAATAACCCAGTATGCCAAAACAATCATTGATAATGTTCTTTACTTTTATTCTTTTACAGCCGCATTAACGGGAAATGCATAAAACCAAGAAAAAAAGCTGCAATCTTTGGACACATATAATCAATTCTCGCAGATGTAAACGTGTGATGAGCACAAGCTTATGTTTTCCCCTCCACGATGCAGAGCTAACGCAAAAAACATAAAAAAACAGGCATAAGAACTCCAGGTTTGAACACAGATCACCAATTCTTGCGAATCCCTTAACATCAAGACAAACCCACCAGCACCCACAACCAAGATCCAAAATCACAAACCTATTGAAAATAAACACCAAACCCAATACTGTAACAAAGATTCAGCAAAAGGGTGAAAAACATGACATAAACTAACCCTTTTCTCTGTAACTTGCAGAGTCTTGGAATACTCATTCATGAGCACTCTAGTTGGGCTTTCATTCTTGGTAGTGGAACCATCACTTTTGGGCGGACTTCGAGCAACCATTCTCAGAGCTTCTTCTTATTCTTCTTCTTCAGCTGCAATGGCAAACAATCTTAGAGATGCAGAGGCCTGCTACGAGCTTCCCTGACTGACTACTCCTAATCTCAACCGTTGCAGAGGGTCCATGTGCAGAAATCCAAATATCGCTGTGGAGGGAAAAATCCTTCATTTCTGCACTAAACCTGAGATCCTGTGACTTCCAAGACATGTTGACTTGGTTAATGTTGAATGGAAGATCCTCATTCTTTTTCTGGGCAATCGTTGTCTGTGTCTCTGCAACGGTCAAAATGGGTCCGGTGCTCTGGTCTGCTTTGTAAAAGAGAGCAGCAACGGCTAAGAGTAATGAAGGAATCCAACCTTGGATTTCAAAGTGGGTTAGCTGGATTTTGGATACCTCCTGTGATCTAGGCTTCCCCACCAGCCACTTTTTCGGTGTCCCATTGAAAATTTTGTTACAAGCAGCGGTTAAGATTTCACGGGCTTGCGTTTTGATTTCACCATTATGGATTGCCAATTTTTATTGCCGCCATTGTTGTTTTAAGCGCAGCTTGAGAGCGTTTATATATATTGGGTAAGCAGGGGCAAGGACTTGCGAGAAAGCTTTAAAGGTGACTTTAAAAAAAAAATACAACGTATTGTTTTAAGGAACCGAGGAATTTTCATCATTATGAATCAATTTGATAATGAACTTTTATGTTGGACCGTCTATTTGACATCCTAATCTCTAAACATACATCTCTACTATGACCTAAGTGACACATGTTTCAACATAGTCCCACAATCCAACATAATACTTCTTATACTTTTTAAACCTGTAAGAGTTATTACTTCATCAATTAAGTTACTACCTCCTTGGCTAGGGATTGTAATTTGTTGGCTTTAATGCCCTTCCTGGGTGTTAAAATTATTCTATGAAAGACTTCCTTGTTTTAAAGAAAATATTTTGCAAAAGGACATTAATTTTAGTTTTCTATGAAGGCTTCAATAAATTTGAAAATGGCAAAATAAGAATGCACTAACATAGTGCATGTCTAAAGGGCCTCCCATCTCCTTTAATTTTAAAAGCTACCACCATTCTCTAGGTAACAAGTGGTAGGACCCTTTCAAATTTGTTAATTGTAACTTTATGAAAAATATTTCATTTGATGTTGTATTTCATGGAAGATAAATGGATATTAGGTTTAATTTCAACATGCTCATAGTTTTTCTCATTCTACCCCATACACCTTTTTCCTTCATTCTCCATGTCTATTTCTTCTAGAGGAATATAATGATGCTTCAAGTATGATTTGAACTAGAAACCTCTTGCTTAACAAAATAATAAGGTAACCACTTGACCCACCTATCATTAGGAGTTCCTCATATTTTTTGTTTTTTACAAATGCAAAGTATACCACGTTACATATGTGGTTGACTTTTCTATGCGTATACTATGTCCATAGTAGGGATGATGGCATTGTGCATGTCAGTAAACTTAAGAGAGCCTATTGCTTGTATCTTGGATTTATCTTGATATCTTAGTTCTTGGATTTATCTCATGTTTTCATTGTAACACATATACCAAAAAAGTTTGCAATGAAAAATTTCATTTTGGCTATCTCAATATTGGTTTATTTTGGTCTATTAAACCTAATTGATTTGAAGTCACAGTTTGCAGTCATGAAGCTTGCAGAGTAGTCGAATATGATGTGATTTGAAGGTTTTTGTGGCAAAGAAACCATGATTGCATTTCCTCATAAACAATGCTTTCAAGTAAAGAATAAGTTAAAGTGTCAAGAAGATCATGGTAAATTTAATGCTAAAGAGGATCAAGTTCACTTTCTTGGTAGCTATTCTACAATGGCTTCTCTCATTTGTAGAAGCAAGAAAAACAACATGAGTCTTTTGAGTTTTCTCCAAACTCCTTCTTTGAGCTCTTATTTCTACAAGTATGGAGGGTGCATTTGTTAAATTCTATTATACAATTAATGTACCTAAGAAATTTATTGTTTTGATTATTACTTTGTCTATACCCATATTGTTAAGCATTTCTTTGTTTTTTTTCAATTGAAGTATTAAATTTGAGTGCGAACTTTTTGTGGGTTAAACCATACGCACTGATTTTACTAGCTCACATGGGAAGACAACAATTGCGAATGCTAACTAATTATTGGTATAATCACATTGCCTTATTTGTAGAGTTCAACTAGGATTGTGTGTGAACACTCATATCTCATATGATTGGGTGTTGGATACTTCACCGCTCATCATTGGCGTTGTTGCCAAGGACAAGTCATTGTTATACTAAGTAATTAATTTTCCAAAGTTTGTTGTATCAGAACCTAACTCTAATCTTCACAACCTTAATATAAAGCACACTTAACATAAACCATTAGAAAATGATAACATGGCTTCACATAATGATCAATCATCACCTACCAAGGACACAAGAAGGAGTAGTAACAGAATTGCTAATGAAGAAGATTGGGGAATGGCAATGTAGATGTGAATTACTTATGCTCATACTAATCCATATCATCCAAACTTCACCTTCATATTCCATCAAGCTAGATAAATGAGGTTAAGAGATATGCACGGCAACATAGTTCTACCTCTCGATCATGCATCACTAACCATGCTACAAATTTCTTTAAGAGGAATACACTTGGACTAGATTCAAGAAGGGTATCATGTGACTCAACACATGATCAAACCCTACAAACCTACAAGGGAGTAGATAAAAAGAGATGTTGCTATGAAAATCAAGCATGCTCATACCAAAAGGAAGTAAGCCGACACATCTATTGTCATAGAATAGCTTGATGTTGATTAGTTCATTTCAGAACAACTCCACCACAACCATGAAGAGCCATCAAAGACACCTATCATCAGACTAGAAGTACCTATCAAATCCCAACTTTACTCTACTTTGGTAGAGACACACAAGGGGGAGGTTACCAACTCAAGATACAAGCAGGACTCTAGGCCAAGGGATTTTTGCTAAGTCCTACAAGGAAACTCATAAGAGTCATGAAAGAAGAACCAACCAACACCGTTCTCTTACAACCTCCTCTGCTTCATCACAATCATCAGAGGACTATGATAGGAGACAACATAAGTACTGAGATTTTGATAGGGAAAAGAGAAGAGCTCATGGTCATCATGATCGATGCTCAAAGTATTCTGATTTAGAAGATGAGGAGTATGAAAGAAGGAGATATAGAGAGAGAAGAGAGGATCAAGAGAGGCATGAGCATAGAACGGGTCATCGCTACCACAAAGCTTATGAACTTGATCATGATGATGAACATCTTATGGTAACCCGAAACATGATCAACATTTAGGAAGAAATTTACATACCAACTAGGCATGTGAGAGATAGTCAAATTAAATGACTAGATATGAATAATATGCTCAAATTTGAAGGAGGTTATAACGCTGATCCTCAGCATCGCCTTCAAGAATTCCACGATGCCTATGGCCTTTAAGACATGAAAGTAATTGGCAAAAGTTGTAGCTATTTTCTAGAACACTTGTGAAGGAAGCAAAAAGCTAGTACATGCAACTAGAAATTAAATCCATTAGACACTAGAGTACCACGCTTGAAAATTTTAATGATAAATATTAGACATATTCATGAGTGTCAAACCTAAGAAAGCAAATCTAGAACTGGAAATAAGGGATTCATGAGACCTTTGATGCAACAATGGGTAGATATTTTTCATTGTTACACAGATGTCTAGGCCATGGATTTTCATCAAAGGAACAACTAAGGCACTTCATAAATGGGTTGGGAAGTAAGACAAGAGAGACTTGTTGTGTTTATGCCTAAGTAAGACTATCAGAATTAACCACCCATTAGATTCAAAGGCTCATCGATCAAGTAACAAAAGAAGAAGGAGAACTTAGAAAAAGGGAATTAGTTGAAGAATACAATAGGGATCCATCAATCCAAAAAAGAGATGCACAGTATGTGATACCCAAGAGGAAGAAACCTTGGATCAAGTCATCAGGAAAGAGATGCCACCACTTCAGAAATTTGTTGCCAATGTAGTAGCATAGGTAACAAAAATGTGGGATTTGGTAGATGAACGATGTACAATAGCACTAAAGATTGTGGAGGAGAAAGCATAACAAGCACTCAACAGAGGCAAAGACAAAAAAAAGAAAAGAAAAAAGAATTTGGACAAAAGGACAATGTTAGTTTAGTAGCTGGGTACTCAGACACTAGCTCATAGATGATGAAGGTTGCATTGTGTGCTAGTATAAACATCCTAAGGGATGTTGTCTAGTCATGGTACATTTGTAAGAAACTAGGGCTTATGCACTTAACCCATGATTTTTTCAAAAGAAAATGCTTAAATGGTTACCTTATCCTCAAGGTAACTACAAGTGACAACCTCAACTAATGTACTATCCTAGTGGAGCTTTTCTGCAGTCATAGGAGCACTACCATTAGCAGTGGTAGCAACTACAATCATGGGCCATGCCACTGCTATGCCCACTATATCCATATCGACAACCAAATCCTTATGGATAGTATGTTTTGCACCCAAGCTCGCCTAATCATGTAAATGTTCAAACCCCATAATACTATTTAATAAAATACCATAGATTGATGTCACCCATGATTGATTCCAACTTATATGTGCATCCACCAATAGTTAGACCTACTACTCAACACTTTAGTCCTATGCCATCAGTGCCACCTCCTGTTATGCAGGGAAACTCACCATTTCAACCTTAGCCAAAAGCACTACAAGGGTAGTTAATACATATGATAGGAATGTTACTTATGAGTCTCAACCCAAGAAATGACTATTCTTTAGGACAAGCCTAGAGAAGATCCAACAAATGGGGAACACACCTAACTTCATCCCATCTAGATCAAATCCTTTCGAATGTGATAAGCTTCCAACTTCATCAGGTTCAAGCATCACAATGATCATTTCTCACACAAACAATAACCCATTAAATCAAAGTAAGGGCTCTTTCATAGAAAATAATTGATCTAGGAAGTCCCTTGATTTATCTTTGAACAGTAGGACAAAAACCATGCAAAGCTCTATTAGATTCTAGGTTTGGAGTAAATTTGCTATCTCAAGACATGTACTAGGCTTGGAACCTTCCACCACTAAAGAAAAGTAACATTGATTTAGAGCTCACAAACTAGGCAATCACAGTTCCACTTGGACATGTGGATGATGTGATTACCACCATCAGTGGCTAGTCCTATCCTGTTGAATTTCTAGTAATTTATGTGGAGAAAAACAAGGGAGTGTTCCCAATTATCATGGGAAGAGCTTGGCTTAGCATCGTGGATGCTAAGCTTGGAATTCATGATTTATCCTTGGAAATTTCCAAGGAAGATGAAGTTGGAATCATACATAGACGAAGGATTCCATGTATCACATACAATGATCACAGGTGCAATTGCATGCAAAGAATTTGGGCCATTAAATGAAAAGAGAGTAAGACATGCAATCAATGCATAGAAATAAGTTGTGTGCAAAATTGCTTGTATGTAACAACCACCTAACAAGAGGGCAATGTTCACTAGCCCATGGGCAATGTTTGCTTATAGACAAATGTCTTTCGCTCTGTGCAATGTGCCAGAAACCTATTAGAGGCTAGTTTTAAGCATCTTCCAAAAGTAGATAGGCAATGGTGTTGAAGTTTTCATGGATGATTTCTCCACATATGGGTTGGATTTTAAACAAGTCTTGGATCGATTAGAGCAAGTACTTAAAAGATGTGTTGAAACTAATCTAAAGCTCAACTTGTAGAAGAGCCATCTTATGGTCCAAGAAGGCATAGTACTAAGACACAAAATTTTCCAAAAGGGTATAGAGGTAGATCTTGAAAGAATTAGAGTCATTCAAAATATCACTCAAAGGCCATAGATAGTAAAAGATGTAAGATCTTTTTTAGGTCATATAGGATACTGATGAGTGGTGAGGTACCCCTACACTCAACCATACGAAATGAGCGTAGCACGCGTGATCCGGTCGAACTCCGCAGACTAAATGCCTACATGCCCCATGGAACACTTGGGGTTAATCATTCGTTGTCTTCCCAGACTTACTTGTGTTTGTCACGGTGTATGGTTAAGTAAGTCCGAGGTATATGATTTTTATATCTTTTAAATTTTTTTCTCCTATGCTATTGAGGTGAAGGGTTGAGGAACTAACTAACTCTAACTAATGAACTAAATCTAAATTAACTAGTGTCAGCATCCATTCCCACTTATCGTACACACCCTAAACTATGCAACCGTGGCTATCAAATGCTAATCATTACTGGGATCACCACGCGTAATGCACGTGCTTGATGTGGTCGTACTGAGGCACTTAACTAGGAGGAAAGGGTGAGAGAATCTAATTGCAATGAGCAGCCAATTCCTTGATTAGCCGTACACATCTGTAAATGCTCGTAATCAAGTCGTACTCATGCCGCACTACTGCAAGTAATAAATAACAGGTAAGAAATAACATGTAAGAAATAATAGGTAATAAAATCCTATTCCATGCACTGCAAGGTTTATCCACAAAGCTCATCTTTATTGCTGTACACAACTTGCGTTCAAGTACAATGTTGCTCGAATAAAGATCCATTCACTTGGGGACTCCTACTGCGGGCACATGGAAAATATTCTATCTCTGGAGTGATCAATCTGCCAGAGTTTCCCTACTTCTAGCCTAGGCTGAGGAATAAGGGGAGTGCCACCTATTATTTATAGATTTGGCAGCGGACCACGATATCGCGTAGGTGACATCGTAGGGGACGATGTGATATCACGTATGCGATATCGCAGTAGCTACGATATCGTGGCTTGTGCATATCGCGTCTCATCATACCCCCATGACTGAATGAAAACTCGTCCTCAAGTTCCTTACAATAATATTGGGAAGGTATGGAATTATTGAGGGGAATGGAACTAATGGGATGACATGTGAACGGATCATCATTACAAGACTTGACAAAAATGGTGTTCATGACAATCAAGGGTGAACACCTTATTATAATGACATCAGGCCTCATTTGGTAGCTGAGAAGAAAGAGAGAGAAAGAAGTGTTGTTGTTGCCAATGCCAAGATTGCGCCTTCTGTTGTCCATCTGTAAGTGCACCATCGATCTTGCTCCTTGCATAGCTACTTCAACGCTGCTCCATTCCAAGTGTTTGCTCTAGATCCAATCAGTTGTTGTATGATCACAATCTGCACACACAACATAATCCTTATATTAGCAAGGGTAAATGAATCATTATGTAATTAATACCTTACTTCGGTGTAGGGTCATTGGCTAGGTTGTGGTATGGCTAATAGGAATCTGGGAATATATTAATGAGGACTACCGAAGATGTAGGGGTTAGGAAGAAAATCAAAAATTTTAGGGCTAGGAGAAAATCGAAAAAATCGGGCCCCGTACCCCCATGACTAATCATGAACCTTCGGTAGCATGAGAATGGAGAAAGAAAAGGAATAAGAAAGATAGATAAAAAGGGACAACTGAAAACATCAGTGAAATGTATGTTAATATGGTAATGAACAAAATAAAATGAATTACGAAATGTTAAGGGAAAGAATTTAACTAATGCTCCAAATAGGAATGTCAGTGGGTCCTTCCCAAAGCAAGCTCATGCCCTTAATGCCCTGACAAACCCACATTCAAAGAGTCCATAGGCTCTGGGAATGTCATTTGGAACAAGAGTTAAAGTCTTAATCATAAGAATTTACCAAAAAGAAAACAATGCATCAACCAAAATATGTACACTACTGATACAACCGACAATGAGGTGGATAATGGAAAGAAGGATGGAGAGAAGAAAATGGAATGGA
>MNCI01005166.1:475953-504626 GCA_015680685.1 Gnetum montanum | reverse complement strand
GTGGAACTGCCTTGGGTTACCTTGTGGATAAGGTAACCTTCGGGGTGTTTGCCGTTGGTTAAGTCTTGGATTAAGCGCATACACCCCAGACTCCTATAAATGTGAGATAATTGGACAACATCCCTTAGGATGGTCATAGTGGCAGATGTCACATCCACCATCATCGTCTGTGTTAGAGTCGATAGCCACATCGGAGTTAGTGATATTTCCCTTACCCTTGTTATGTGCAGGGCTTAAATCTCTCCACTTTTTCTTATCTTTGTCACTAATTTGTTCTACCTTAGAGTCTTCTACAATTTTTAAGACGATTTCAATTTTAGAGTCTAAGGAAATCCATACGTCATCTACCTTAGCCACTATTTCTATTGTCAATTTTTGGATCGACAAAGTTTTCCGGTTCACCAACTCTTCGATTGGTGACTCCTCTTCTTCATCACAAAATTTCACTCCCTCCTTTCGAAGGGAGGGATTGCGGTTGTACTCTTCCGCACTTTCCCTTTTTCGTAGCTCACCTTCTTCTTTTGCTACTTGTTCCAACAAGCTATGTACTTCATGGGTTCTAAGTTGTGAGAGTCTCCCTTGGGCATAAGTACACCGTCTTTATTGTTGTACACAACTTGCGTTCAGGTACAATGTTGCTCAAATAAAGATCCGTTCACTTGGGGACTCCTACTGCGGGCACATGGAAAATATTCTATCTCTGGAGTGATCAATCTGCCAGAGTTTCCCTAGTTCTAGCCTAGGATGAGGAATAAGGGGAGTGTCACCTCTTATTTATAGATTTAGCGGCAGACCGTGATATCGCGTACGCGACATCGTAGGGGACGACACGATATTGCATGGGATGCGATATCGCAGCGCTGGTGATATCGCGTACGTGATATCGCGACTTGTGCATATTGCATCTCATCATATACTACAAAAGATTTATTGAAAACTTCTTAGAAATTGCCAAACTACTGGTAGAACTCACAATGAAGTATGCACCTTTTAAGTGGATTGAATCATGTGAAAAGGTGTTTAAAACTTTGAATCAAAAGTTAGTTGACACACCAATCCTTCAAGTCCTAGATTGATCAAGGCCTTTTCATATCATGACCGATGCCTGTATGTAGCAACTTAGAACCCATGAAGTGGATTGATCAAGTCCTAGATTGACACAACTTAGAACACATGAAGTGGATTGATCTAGGACTTGATCAATCCACTTAGAACCATTGCACAATTTCATATAATCTTTTACTACTACTACCTCTGCCCACTTTAGATTGACACAAGTTACAATCATTGACACAACTTAGATTGATCAATCCACTTTGTGAATCATTGCACAAAGTGGGTAGAGGTAGTAGCAGTAAAAGATTATATAGCAAACATGGTTGTTAAGTTTTTCCAACAACATGTGGTGAATCAATTTGGAGTACCTAGAATGCAAATATCAGATAATGGGATCCACTTCACCGGTGCTACCTTTAAGAAATTCATGCAACAACTTGGGATCAACCATAAATTAACAACATCATATCATCCCCAAGCAAATGGTGAAGCTAAGTTACTAATCACAAAACTACTAGAATACTTACTAGAATAGTTAGTAGGTTTAGATGTGATAGGAGTAAAAAATTAAATGATGTCCTATGGACCTTTAGAACATCCTAGAAATTACCTATAGGGCACACCCCATATGAGTTAGTATATGGAAAGTTACCAACACTTCCAATTTAGGTAGATGATGAGTGACGAGGTACCCCTACACTCAACCATACAAATACGAGCATTACACATGCGATCCGGTCGAACTCCACAGACTAAGTGCTTACACACCTTATGGAATACCTAAGGTTAATCAGTTGTTGTCCTCCCAAACTCACTTGTATTTGTCACGGTTGTATGGTTAAGTAAGTTTGAGGTATGTGATTTTTATATCTTTTATGTTTTTATCGCCTATGCTAATGAGGGAAAGGGTGATGAGACTAAGTAACTAACTTTAACTAACTAAGCCTTAATTACCCTAGCATCAGTATCCATTCCCACTTGCTGTTTCACACCCTAAACCAATGCAATGTTGCTGGGATTACCAAACGCTATTCGTTACTAGGATTACCAAGCGTAACGCACGTGCTTGAAGCGGTCGTATTGAATGCACTTAACTAGGAGTTAAGGGTTGAGAGAGATTTAATTCACTAATAAAGCATTTAAAAAATTAACTATAATTAAAGTCCTATTTAGCTTAGTCCATGCACTGCAAGGTTTATCCAAAAGTTCATCTTTATTGCCATACACAATTGTGTGCTTAGGTACAAAATTGCTCAAATAAAGATTCGTTCACTTTGGGACTCCTACTGCGGGCACATGGAAATTATTCTAACTATGGAATGGAAAAATGGCAAGAGTTTTGCTAAGGTCTAGATCTAGATGGAGAAACAAGAAAGAGCCACCTCTTATTTATAGAACTAGCGATGGGCTACGATATCGCATACGCAATATCGTAGGGAAAGGCGCGATATCACGGCCAATGCGATATTGCGTCCCATCATACCCCCATGACTGAATAAAAACTCATCCTCAAGTTCCTTACAAAATATTGAGAAGGTATGGGATTATTGAATTGAATGGAACTAATGGTGAATGGGATGACATGTGAACAGATCATCATTACAGAACATGACAAAACTAGTGTTCACAACAACAAAAGTGAGCACTTTATACATTTGACATTAGGCCTTATTTGGTAGCTGAGAGAGAAGAGAGAAGAGAGAAGAAGTCTGCTACTGCCAATGCCAAGATTACACCTTTCATTGTCCATCTATAAGCGCGCCATCAATATTGTTCCTTGTATAGCTGTTTCAACATCGATCCATTCCAAGTGTTTCTTCCAGATCCAATCCATTGTTGTATGATTGCCATCTGCACACACAACATAGTCTTATATTAGCAAGGGCAAATGAATCATAATGTAGTTAATACCTTGCCTCAATGTAAGGTCCATTGGCTGAGTTGCGATATGGTTGATACGGATCTGGAGATATAATATTGGTGGCTACCCGAGGTGTAGGGGTTAGGAGAAAATTGAAAAAATTGGACTAGGACCCCCATGACTGAGAGTGAACCTTCGATAGTGATAGAATGGAAAAATAAAATGAATAAAGAAGATGGAGAAAAAAAGACAACTATAACATCGATGAAATTGATGTCAAGATGGAAATGAACAAAATAGAGTTGATTGCAAAAATGTTAAGGGGGAGAGTTTAACTAGTGCACCAAATAGGAATGCCGATGGGTCCTCCCCAAAGTAGGCTGATGCCCTTAATGCCCTAACAAATCCACATTCAAAGAGTTCGTAGGCTCTGAGAATGTCATTTGGAACAAGAGTTAAAGTCTTAACCATAAGAATTTACCACAAAGAAAACAATGCGTCAACCAAAATATACACTAATGATACAATCGACAATGAGGTGAACAATGGAGAAAGAATGATGGAAAGAAGAGAATGGAATGGAGTCTCAAGAACAAGGTGGTGTACAAACCCTTGGGTATTTAATGATTAATGTGACTTAGTAGATCCCATTCCAAGTCTGGCCTCAAACAAACCACATCTAGTGACTTCACATTAATGCATTCGGCCAATCCATCCACTTGAAGTAACAAGAATGCATCCCTCAAAGAGCCATCATCATTCCAACGAAATGAAGGGGGAGAGAGTAGGAAGCGAGAAGGGCCTTAGTTAGAGGGAACATGTTTATTTTAGTTCCATAACCAGTGCTTGTAGCCCAAATGATTATTTCTTCTAAGGGGTGTGCTTTGAATTCTCACTATTTTTTTTATGTTTATGTGTGAGAACCACACCATGCAAAGACTTTGTTATTTTTATTTTGATTGGCTCAGCTTCCCATTAATGCAGCAACGTCAGAATGGTGAGAAAACTCAAGAAGAAAACATCCAAGCACCCAAGAGAATGGCCAGCACAAATGCATCAAGTTCCCTTGAAGCGACACCCTTCTCAATCCTTGAGTCTTTCCTTAGTTTGAGAAATGCCCAGTCACCAATTCGTTGATAGTTCTTATTATTTTGAAGAAAGGGACTGTACAATTCCAAGCCAAGAGAGACCATAGAGATTTATGGATGTATGGATGATGTGGACTCATTGCTTGTTATATCAAAAGAACCATATCTTAGTATCAACATCATCACTTAAAGGTAAAAACCAAACATTAGCAACCAATAGAAAATAGTTCATACCATCATTAAGAGCACTTATTGCGTGACAAACTTAACAAAATGGATAAGACACATACAAACACATACAAATAAAAGAAAAAGTATAAATGATGTTGTAAAAAAAAAAGAAAATTTAAAGAAATTTGTAAAATAAAAATGTGTAAAGAAAAACAAAAACTTAAGGGAACTAAGGGCCTTAAATGATCAGCATAGGTGGCCATCTCCCTCATGACTGAATTGAAAGGGAGAGATCCAAAATAATGAGCACTTATTTGAATTTTTTAGAAGTGTCCAACTTCTTCCAATTGATGTTTTTAGATTAAGGGTTGGAAGTCTGCGACGCTAATACTCCAATGTATCTATGCTTTCGTTGTGATTGCAAGTTGTTCCCCCAGTTAGTTCCATGCATATTGATGGGTTGCTCTCTTGATTAGCTATCAACCACTAGGTGTTCTCCTATTGTGTGGTTGCTACATACAGGCACCTTTGTATATGAGTTTCCTAGGCATACCAGTTGCATACAGGAAATGCTGAGCACTCCTGTACGTCATCACCCTCAGTAGCACTATATGTGATGCATGGAAATTTCTTCTTCTCGATCTTTCCATAACTATTTTCCTTAGATATTTTCAAGGAAAGATCACAAATTCCTAGGCATGTGTTTATGGTACTAAGCCATGCCCTCCCCATTATAATTGGGAAGTCCCCTTTATTATTGTTAACTTCTATCACTAGGAAATCAGCTGGGTATGACCAACCACACACAGTGGTAATAATGTCCTCCACATGTCCCAAGGGGATAGTGATGGACTGGTCAACCAGCTCTAATTGAATATTTCTCTTCTTGAGTAGAGGCAGGTTCCAGGATTTATACATTTCTTGCGATATTAAGTTGATTTGGAACCTAAGTCAAGAAGAGCCTTACATGGTTCATTCCCAGCGACTTGGAGGTAGATTAAGGGACTTCTGGGGTCAAAGAGTTTTTTGGGAAGGTGGCCCACCTTTATCTAGTCAGTGACAGTATGTGTTAACATAACTGTATGCATTGAGCTCTGTT
The DNA here is from genome assembly GCA_015680685.1 of Gnetum montanum. Lineage (NCBI taxonomy): Eukaryota > Viridiplantae > Streptophyta > Gnetopsida > Gnetales > Gnetaceae > Gnetum > Gnetum montanum. The sequence goes on along the minus strand of MNCI01005166.1, from coordinate 499,351 downwards.
GTTGATTTGAAGGGAGCTTCGAAGCCTTAGTTGATGGAGGAGTGGTCATAGACTCAACCACTTGTGGTTGTGAGAGCTTGTTTGGATTGTTGGTTCTAAAGAAAGTTCTTCTCTTTATACAGTTGTTAGAATTAGCAATGAATTGAAGGTTTACAGCTCTCGTAGCATTACGTTGTTGCGGTTGAGTGGGGAGTTCCCCTTGCATCGTTGAAGTAGGTGGTAGTGGAACTACTGGCGTAAGAGATGCAGATGGATTCGGAGGATGGTATGCATGTGGAGTGTCTCTTCCAAGAGAGGGAGTCCTAAAATACTCCCAAAATTGGTAGTGACATTGTGGGGTTACATGACCCATAGAGTCACTTGGAGAAACTGACTACTGCACATAATAGCCATATGGATCTGGTTGCCAGTAAGGGTATTGTTGTCTCGGCGGTGGCATCCCCCATGACTGTGGGTATTACCACTACTGGTGTTGCTCCATAGGTTGTGGTGGAGTTCCACTTGGATAATACGTTAACGGTTGATGGAACTGCCTTGGGTTACCTTGGGGATAAGGTAACCTTCAGGGTGCCTACCCTTTGTTAATTCTTGGGTTGAGTGTATACACCCCAGACTCTTTTAGATGTGAGATTATTGGGCAGCATCCCTTAGGATGGTCATATTGGTAGATCTCACATCCACCGTCATTGTCTATATCAGAGTCCACAACCTCATTGGTGATAGTCATTTTTCCCTTACCCTTGTTACGTGCATGGTCTAAGTCTCTCCTCTTTTTCTTATCATGGTCACTACTTCGCTCCTTAGACTCCTCTACAATTTTTAAAATAGTTTCAAATCTACTATCTAAGGAGTCCCACATTTGATCTACCTTAGCCGACACTTCGGTTGTCAACTTTTGAAGTCAAGGTTTTTCTATTCACCAACTCTTCGAGTGGTAACTCATCCTCTTCTTCACAGAATCTTACTCCCCTCTTTTGGAGGGAAGGATTGCGGTTATACTCTTCTGCACTTTCTCTTTTTCATAGCTCACCTTCATCCTTAGCTACTTGCTCCAAAAATCTATGAACTTCATGGGATCTAAGTTCAGATAATCTCCCTTGGGCATATGTTCCAAGGGTTCTCCTGGTTTCATGTCTTAGCCCATCTACGAGGTGGCGAAGTTGATGCCATGCGTAGTCATGGCCTGGGCAACGATGTAACAGTGCATAATATCGGCCCATGGTAGCATCCAAGGATTCATGAGTTTCCTGCTTCCATCCTTGGATCTATTTTCGTAAGTTGGACACTTGGGAGTACGTTTGATATTTGTCATTAAATAGTTCTAGCATCGTACTCCATCTCTTAATGGTTTTCAGTTCTAAGGATCGGTACCAGCTTTCTGCTTCTTTTATGAGTGTCCTTGGGAATAACTTTAATTTTTGCTACTGATTTTCAATATTTTGCAAGGCACAGGCATCGTGAAATTCTTGTAAGTGGTTCTACGTATTAGCATTGTATCTCCCCTCAAATCATGGGATATTATTCATGTCTAGTCTCTTGATTCAACTATCTTTCTGGTACCTTGTAGGTATTCTCATAGCCTCCATAATGTCTAACATACTCTAGGTTGCTAGTAGGGGTTCTTCATTGTCATTTCTCTCATGGTGTCTATGAGGCCTACGCAGTTCCCTACTTTCCCTTCTATTCCTTGACTCCCTAGAATGCCCTCGTCCTTGCTCTCAACTCTCTCGTCGAGGGTTCTCATCTTGCTTACACTTATCCTCATGGTTGTGCTCTTTGTAACTACGTCCTAATGTGGAAGGAGAGGGTGAATGTTGTGATGAAGATGAAGAAGAAGGGGAACCATTGCCATGACGATGTTTCTTATCTTCTCTTTGGTGGCTACGGCCCCGATCGTGATGATGATCAGAATGATCGCCCTTATCTTCTGTTTGTGTTTCCTCATTGAACACTTGGTGTTCGTGGGCATCATAACTAGGGTTGTGAATTGTGGAGTGAAGGTTTTGATACCCTACCTCCTCACTATCGTTAGGAGGGGGAACATCATTTTGTGGAGAACCTATTGAAAAAAGTTCACCACGCTTAATTTCTCTTATGATGGCCGAAGCATTATGGGGTCCTTTACCCTTCAATGATGTGTGATAACTCTCCTACCGTGAGTCCCTTAGATGTTGCACCATTGTGGGATGGTAATCCCTTATGTTGTAATCACATGCAACATATTTAGCTTATAGTTCTATCATGCCTATCTGTGTAAGAGCATGAAGGAGCATATTAGAGACTACCCGATCTGGGGGTAATACTATGTTACCTTGCAAGTCACACCAACGCAGTTGTTCATCTTGATGGAGGATAAAAGTAAAATTGGGTATATACTCATCATGATGAGTATATACCACCTGATATTGTTGAGGAACTAACGGTTCTTGGTTATGTATGTTGTGCCACCGACTGTCTCTTGTGTGATCCCTAGGTGGTGAAGTGCTTTTATGAGAAGAAGAAGACATTGCTATCTTGTCAGTGTGCTATTGACTGCTGTTTAAATTTTCTTCTAATTAATCCTAAGGATTTTTTTAAGCTTTCCAAAAATGTGGATGATTTCCTATGTTCTACTTAGTGCACAAACAACTTAGTCCCTAGCAATGGTGCCAATGATGAGTGGCGAGGTACCCCTACACTCAACCATACGAATAAGAGCATTACACGCGTGATCTGGTCAAACTCCGTAGACTAAGTGCTTACACGCCTTATGGAACACCTAAGGTTAATCAGTCATTGTCCTCCCAAACTCACTTTTATTTGTCACGGTTGTATGGTTAAGTAAGTTTGAGGTATGTGATTTTTATATCTTTTATGTTTTTATCGCCTATGCTAATGAGGGAAAGGGTGATGAGACTAAGTAACTAACTTTAACTAACTAAGCCTTAATTACCCTAGCATTAATATCTGTTCCCACTTGCCATTTGATACCCTGAACCAATGCAATGCTGCTGGGATTACCAAACGCTATTCGTTACTGGGATTACCAAGCGTAACGCACGTGCTCGAAGCGGTTGTATTGAATGCACTTAAATAGGAGTTAAGGATTGAGAGAGATTTAATTAACCAATAAAGCATTTAAACAATTAAAAATAATTAAAGTCCTATTTAGCTTAGTCCATGCATTGCAAGGTTTATCCAAAAGTTCATCTTTATTGCCGTACACAATTGTGTGCTCAGGTAAAAAATTGCTCGAATAAAGATTCGTTTACTTTGGGACTCCTATTGCGGGCACATGGAAATTATTCTAACTCTGGAATGGAAAAATGGCAAGAGTTTGGCTAAGGTCTAGATCTAGATGGAGAAACAAGGGAGAGCGCCTCTTATTTATAGAACTGGTAGCCAGCTGCAATATCGCGTACCCGATATCGTAGCCCATGCGATATCGCGTCCCATCAGTAGAGCTTCACACTTTAGCTACTGCTAGTGAACTTGACCTTGTTTTGAGTTTAGCACAAAAGGAACATCTAATGAATCTGAATCTTTTAGATGAAAATAGAAAAGTAGCACTTATGGGTAGTGAACTCCATAAGCACTATTCTAAACTTAGGCGCAATTCATGGATAAAAAATGTAACCATACAATTAGGGGATAATGTATTTTATTATAATCCTAGACATTTACCCCAAAAGGCTAAATTTCAGACACTTTGGGAGGGACCATACATAGTACATGCCACTTATCCATTTGGTGCCTTACATATTCATCACCCATCTAGCCCACATAAGCTTATCCTTTGTCAACATTCAACAAGTCAAACCATACTATTAATACTCAGAGAAATCTACCCAACCTACTCACTAGTCTTCCACTTGTTCTATCTTCCATTTTACTAATCTTCATAACAATTGTGGAGGTGTACATCTGCAGATATAGGTACTTTATTGATTTTCCTATTCTTTGTTTTACAATTCTTTTTATTTTTCACATTCTTTTACATTTTTCTTATTTTTTCAATCTTTCTTGTTTCTTTAGTTTTCCACAACTTTAATAGTTTTCAAGCCTTTAAATATTTTTCATTCTTTATACTTTTTCATAAATTTTACCATCTTTTTAATTTCTTATACTTTGTTTTAAATCCTTTGTAAATAATTTTTGATCATTAATAAAACACATTTAAATCAAGGCAAGATGTAGTCTAATAAGGTGAAAATTTCTCTATGAAATCAAGTCATAAGAGGTTGATTATTTGCATAGTAAGCCCACATCATCCATCCATCCATTCCATTAATAAGAGGTTCTTACCATGGCCATAATGATATTCTTTCCATTATTAAACTAAGAATAAACTTGTGATCATTATGCCTAGATAGAAAAGTGAAGAACCAAGTAGGAATGAAAAGGATGTGACATCAAGGGAACTTGTGGATTCTTTTTGAATTATTATTGCAAGCTCTATCATGTTACTAAGGTTGTATTATATCCTTGTAGATCTAACAAAAAATGGAAGTAAGAGTAAAATAAGTGCTACCTTAACAAGGCTGACACAATTAACAAATAAAAAAGCACAAAATAAATTTCTATGGATCCCACTGGAAAGACATGTTACCCATGCCTAAAGGTAGGTGGCTTCTTAGAAATGTAGAAATAAAAATAAAATGCCATGAATAAAAATCATCCCTTGGACAATATGCTAAGTCACCATACTCCTTGTAACATTGATAGTCTTACAACTATGATTCCAAGAGATGAAACGATGCGATGTCACTGGAATGTGGTTTGGACTTGGTTTGAATCTTGGAGAGAAAGGCTAATGATTATCTTAACCACTAATAAAAACACAAAAATTTATTATGCTTATGATAAGACACCTTACATCTTGATTTTTGCAATCCCTTATAAAACCATTTCATTTCACTCTTTGAATAATCATAACTTATGATTTTGAGTAACATAGAGTTATTTTTCCAATTTGGTGGTACTAACATGTGTGTTTTGCTAAATAGGTATGCATTACATTCAACTCCTTAAGTGCCTAAGAACTCTTTTAGGCATGGTTATACAAGGGCATGAAGGGCTGGAGCCTACTTTGGGAAGGATCCACTTGTATAACTATTGTATCTTATACCTACCAAGCAATTTCACATCATCGTAAACCTTCCAATCCCAATAAATCACAATAAATACTTCCCATATCACTCACACTATCCATTCTAACAACACAAAAATGTTGTCTTTCTCATCCATTCCATCAATACCTCATATACTTTCATAGACCAAGATTCCTTAATCATATACTTTCAATGCTCATTCTTCACAGTTAAAGCATCATCTTCATGTCAAGACCCTTTCAACATGATGCATATCTTCCACCCATCCTATGGGACTTAATTTTTTTCCAAGAAAAATATTTAAAAATTTTCGTTTTTCTATGGTGACATTGTATCTATGATATTGTAGGCCCTACGATGTCATATCTATGATATTGCATACATAAAATCTATATATAGCATAGGAAAGCTAGAAAAATTTTTCATTTCTGAATTTCATACGAAGGGAGTTATTGCCAATTTTTCTTTGAAGCTAAAGAGCTCTGACATTACAACTTCCAGTGCCCATAACTTGCTTATTATTGCTCCAATCTATGTGATCTCGAAGTGATCACCTTAGTTGCGGGGGATGCTAGTATGGAAAATTTGAGTTAATTTTTTTGAAATTGCTAATAACTAGAAGGTATTACAGGGGTAAGTTAAGGAACATATTACGAATTTTTTAAAATTAAACCACTTGCCTTAAGGCTAAAACCACTTTAAGAAGACTTCTAATTAACCATACCACCCATCTAAAGTACTAGTGGGGTTGTTATTGAAAAATATTTTAACTCTACAATCATAATAAACTAAGAACTTGATATGACTAAGGGTATGAGTAAGGTATCAAATTGCTACTCATTTATGAGACTATTATAGTAATTCCAAACCCTTGATTGATTGTAGATGTCCCCAAAAAGAGAAGCACAAGGAGAACTCCTATGACTAGTAAGCAAAAGACCATGAGGCTATGGAAGAGGATAAGTAAGTGAGCAAAATATGCAAGTAGAACAAGGGGGGAAAGAAGCATAATCCTTCAATATTCATAAAAAAAATCTTGTCATAGAGAAATTTGCTCAAGTAGAAGCATATGTTCCACCAATACCTATGTAGGGAAAACAACTTACACTATCACCTAAATGCCTTTAGGCTATTCAGGAAAAATCCATCATGTCGACAATAATTATGGAATTTAACTTTGGTTCATTCTTGGAGTTTGCTCTAGAAGCTATTAAGGCCTAACTTCAGTTATCTCTATTGTGGCCTACTCTAATAAACAATGGAGAGTGGTATCTATGAGAAACACTCTAGTTTTGGCAAAATTAAGACGGTAATGCTATGTCAAAATTGAAGGAATCTTAGTATCTTACTTAGTTAAGGCAATTGCAGAGGTATTGAATGTGCCTAATCAAGAAGTAAAGGTGGCACAGATATTAACCAAATCTAATACAGATGCTAGAAAGCTATGGTTACAGCAGGTGTATGGCAAGGAAGATAAATAATACAACAAATTGACTGCAAAAGAAAAGATCTCTTTTAAAATTAGCACTTATCACCTATTTCCTACCAAAAGACTAAATAGAATCTCTACATATGTGGCTAGAGGGAGTGCAATATTAATGGAAAAATTCAATGCCAACATTGATTACCTCCATAGAAATCCAAAGGTAGTTCAAAGAAAGAAAGGTAGGAAAGTTAACACTTCCATTCCCTTGTCTTATTTAGAAGTTATGTAAATGGGTTGGTATCCAAGGATTTACAAATGATGCATTGAGGAAGGTACAAAATGCTTCCTATGCTGAAATGGTCAAGCTAGTGCCTTCTAAAAAGGATCAATTAGAAGAAAAAATAGGCATTGAGAAGACTACCCAACCTAGAGGATAGCAGCCATAGCAACTACAAGTTCCACCACCATTGCTGCAAGATTATATGCCTTCAATGAGTCATCTGTAGCAAATTTCAGAAGCCATCAGTTGGGGAAGTAGGGAAGAGGCTAATTTATTCAAAGTTACTAATGATGTAGTTAGGCCAACCATTTTAACCAATTCTACTAATGGAAAAATATCATTACAATTAGGAGGAAAGGCCCAATGGTTACAATAGATTTTCAAGAATGTCACATCTTTTCAAGTGGTTCTTGATTTAGGAGAAGAAGCCAAAGTTGTGATCATGTAGCATCATGATGCAGTGGAAGCCATAGAAGTGATCATAGATCACATTAAAGAATCTTTTAATGTACTTTTAGTGTCACCAACAGATATTTCTAGAGCCAAAGATACTTAAATGATAGCTAGTATCTCTATGACTCCTACGAAACATGAAGATGTGTTGGATAGATAGTTGCAGATAGGAAAATTTATGACCAATCTATTTGATATTCCTAGTGATATCACTGCAACACAGTCTAAATTAATAACCAAAAAAGAAAAATTAATAATGGTCGAAACTAGGGCAAAACATGCTAAGAATGAGATTCATAGATTACAAGAAGAGGTTGTAGCCTAAGAGTAGAAAGGAAAGATCCAACTTAGTTCATAGCACCAGATAAAATAGCACAATTCAGAACTAAGTAGATTAATTTCCTCCATAAGAGAAACAAAGATATAGTGGATGAGAAAGAAAAGGTAGTATGAAATGCTTTAGTAGCTGAAGCCCAATCATAGGCACATGCTAAAGCACTTGCTACCTTACTAGAAGAAAATATACAACTCACTACAGACAACATGAGGTTGATCATAATAAAAAAGTAGAAAAATTCTCTAGAAGAAAGTATCCATTAGTTGAGAGAGTAACTAATGAGGGTTAACCAAGATATGAGCTACCTCACAAGAGAAAACATAACCCTCTCTATGGAGGAGATACATGCCACTAGATAGAAATTAGCTATCAAAATCAGTGCATGGGAAATGAGGCCAAGAAACATGAAAGACTCAAAGAACACTTTTGAGACCAAGTGGGCATGTATAAACAGGTAAATGAGAAATAGATCCAAATGGAAAAGGCCAAAATCAGTTTGGTTGCAACACAAAATCCTGATCAGCAACCCATCTTGGATAGCATGGCCTAGACCTGTCAAGCAAAAGTGAAAAATAAAAACCAAAGATAGAAGACTTAAAAGAATATATGGCATTAGCAAACCTTTGATATGCTAATTTGGCCATGTTAATAGTAGGGAGGTCCATAAATGAACTAGAACAACAAGTAGTAGCCACTTATGTTTTATATGAGAAGGAGTTTGTAAATAGAAAAGATGTTCTACAAAAACTTCAAGTAGCAAACTCAGAACTAGAAGTAATCAAGGCTAGCCACCAGGGGCAAAAAAATGTAGTAGCGAATCTAGCTAGAAGATTAATGGACTATCATGAACTTAATAAAAAGTCCAAAGCTTTTGAAGAAGAGTGATGATAGTTTGGGGCATGGTACGTTAAAGCCAATCAGATGTTTTTGTAACTACCATGTCTATGAAACGTGTTGAATCCATCAAACATTGGTTCATTAGCATGGATAGTCCATGATCCAAGAATGGAGGAAGAGAAATTATAGGCACTCTTGAATAAGTACCAATTTAAAATGCTTGATGACAAGGGGAAGAAACCTATGGAAGAGCCACCTCCACTCAAAACAACATAAGGCTACAATCAACCTTGCTAGATTTTGGTTTTCACTCTTTGTCAAAGTTATCATGTTATGTGTTCATTTTTGAAAGCTCCACTATGACACTAGAGAGTCATGTATATAGAAGTCATTGTCACGTAGATCTGCCTCCCAGATTTGTAAGGAATTTCATCCTCATTTTGTTTTAACTCAAGGATGAGTGTTTAGTTAGTCATGGGGGTATGATAAATCCAAAAATTTTGAGCCAACAATATTGTAGTTACGATATCGTATCTACGGTGTCATAGATATGTTATCATATCTCACCATATTTTATCATATAAACAATATCGTGGGATGTGTGCTAGTCTATATAAGTAACACTTGGATGCATGGATCCGCAGTTGATTTGATAGCCTAGTAACATAACACTGTTAGTTTATTTTCTTGAATTTAGTACTTAGTAGTGTGTGCTTGTAGTGTGATGTTTTCTAATTGAGTAGAATCTTTATTTAAGTGTGATGTACTTGGACACATTGCATGATCAACAATAAAGATCAAGATTACTCTACATCATTGTAGTAACACTAGTTTTATTTCTATTTTTAATTAGTTTACTATTTACTATTTTCATAGTTAATGTTTGCGATTTACTTTTAATGTCATTAAGTGGAATGAGTATGACTAATCTTGAGCACGTAAGTGTAACTACTTGGTAATCCAATAGTACTATCACTTGGTACACTTAGTAGTGAGGTACTTGGTAATCCCAGTAGTAGTTTCATGAAGCCCAAGGTGTGACCAGAAGATCAGGAGCAGCTACTCATTGCATATGCTAGTTTAGATTTTTTTTTACTGTTACTTAGATTTAGAAACTTTTATCTTCACTTCATGTTTATTAGGAGCACAATACAACATCAATATCATATACCTCACCATGAGTTAAACCATACATACTAAATTTACTAGCTTATGTGGGAAGACAATGATTACGAAAGCTAACTAATTATTGGTATAATCGCATTACCTTATTTGCGAAGTTCAACTGGGATTGCGCATGAACACTCATATCGCATATGGTTGGGTGTTGGATATTCTATCACTCATCAATGATAAAAAATAATATAATGGAAGAATAAAGAACTTGAGAATCTAACAAACATAAATTGTATAGTATGTATATCTAATCACATCATATATACCAAAACCATATCAAACTAAATGTCAAGCTAACACATCAAGATTGCTATTCATAACTATCACATGTCTCTATATAAACTAGAAGTTTAAACTAATTTCACAGTATATAAAACATATATATCATATACATAAGGGTACCATAAGGGACATACAAATTTTAGTAGTCTATAAAAAATTGTACATTTGTACATAGAAATATATATAAATCACTACCTGTAAATAATTTTGTCTTTAACCTTATTGATGCTTTCCTACACCCTTGAAACCATCACCTATAAATAAATAAGGTTAGTATAAAATTGAGGGAGAAGCCTTTACACTTCCCTTGCTAGATGACCAACAAGTACTAAACTAGAGGAGAGGAATGGGGTACAAAACAACCTGCATCAGAGGTTAGTCTTACATGTACTCTAAGCACCACATGCATACATAATATCACAAAAAATTCTGACATAATCCATACTAAAGTAAATAGTTAGCGAATATACACCATGCAACCCACTAGAGGTAAGTAAGAACTAATAGCTATTGACTTAATCGTATGGCACTGCATGCCTATCACTCAATCACATGCATTTCCATGTCATACATACATATGAGTACCTACACATAATCAATTAAAACATCACATAGAACAACATGCCAATAGATTAATTGCAAAACACATGTACCACTACTATGACTCAGTGTAGTATCAACATATACATATAACCTATGTGGCAGCTAGCATATCTACACTCGATGTAGTATGTGTAACATTGCCATGAGTACTTAGAATCAATCATTTTCCTATAAATATTTTTATTAGTGTTTTATTCATCACTAATTCTAATGCTTGTCAACTTGTGACATACAAATATTAGTCTTTTGGAGGTCTACCAAGGACTCTTCTCCTATATCATGTACTATTCATAGGCTATGCCTAGGCTCTTCCACTTTCAGAATGAGGCCTAAGACATGAATTGGGTTTCATAAATATTTTCTTTGGTTGAAATCAATGATCTTAACTATAAAAAAGAATTAGTTTAGCAAGCAAGTTGAAAAACTTACATTTAACTAATTACATATTATAATACTCCTAATTCTTATAATTTTTGTCATTGTGAAGGATATTTATTAATGTTTGTTCATTTTTGTTCAGGAAAAAGGATGTTAATGAAAAAAGCATAGAAAAATACAAATTGAAACTAAAATGATGAAAAATAAAGTTAATGCTAATGATAAGAATGATCAAATGGCAATAAAGAAACCAAAGAAGATAAAAGATTTTGTAAATAATTTTTGATGAGTCATGAATTGTTGGCTGCGATATCACACGCATGATATCGTGTACGTGATATCCAGTACGTGATATCACAGCCTAGACGCGATCTCGCAGCCTGTCTCCTCATCTATAAATAAGAGGTAGGCAGATTTGGTAGAGTCAGTTTTTCTAGAAGTATAAGTTTTGTAGTCTTTAGTACTAAGGTAGATACTTTTTGTCAATTTTTTCTCTCAACCCTTTTCTCCCAGTGCATGCCTACAATGTGATGATTGTAATTGTATGACATCCTTATTCGAGTGTGACGTACTTGGACATGCACATGACCGACAATAAAGATTGAGATTACTTCATCATTGCAGCATCCACTTAGCTTAATTATTTAATTGTTATTGTTATTTACTGCTTTTGTAGTTAATATCTCTCTACCCTTATCTCCTAGTAACGTGGAATGAGTATGACTTAATCACGAGCATTCAAGTGTTGCTACTTGGCAACCCAGTAGCATACCTAGGCCATGTGCTTGGTAATCCCAATGGTAGTCGTGCACGAGGTCCAAGATGTGTACGAATGATTAAGAAATGGATGCTCATCGCACTTAGGCTAGTTTAGATTCTCTCTCACTCACACACACACTCTCTCTTAGTTTAGTTGATATCATTTTTGATCATTCCTAGGAGTAGCATTAGTGTAGGAACACATCATACACCTTACTCTGGACTAAACCATACATGACAAAGCTAATACTAGTCCAGGTGGGAAGATATTGAACTGCAATCTATGGGTAATTGTCTAGAAACCACAACTAGTCCGTCTGTGTAGTTCGACCGGATCATGCATGAAACGCTCGTATTCATATGGTTGAGTGCAGGGGTACCTCGCCACTCATCATTGGCGTCGTTGTCGGGGATGGTGCTAGTTATCTAGATTAGTTATATCATACAAGGTTGCTGTATAGGAATTAACGATATATCTTTTAGGAAGAAATAATTAAAAAACGTCACATACAAATTCACACACAATTTCACAGCCATGCCTCTCCTACAAGACTACGATAATGCCACATCTAGTGAGGAAATTCATTGGAGAACCAACGAATTATATGAAAATGAAGATTGGAGTACGCAATCTAAGGTGGGAGTTTCTTATAAACATAAACAAAGGCAGCATCGTCCCAATGCATGAAAGCATAACTTACTCGATGACGATGAACCCCTACTGGCCACCACAAGCCTAACACAAATACAAGAGGTTGTTCAAATCTCCTGTAGGCATCGTAAAGAGAGCTGCCTACCCAGGCTCGATTTAAAAAAATTTCCCAATTTCTCAGGAGGCTATGACTTAGATCCGCAACAACATTTACAAGCCTTCTACAATGCCTATGTATGGAACAACATTGATAACAGTTGGCAAAAACTCAAGCTATTTACTATGACACTCATTGGCCAAGCAAAACTATGGTATAGATCGTTAAAACCAAATTCAATATGATGTTGGCCAACAATGGTAGAACTCTTTAATGAAAGATATCAAACTTACTCAAGAGTGTCAGCCTTGAGGAAACAAATCCAAGAGTGGAAACAAGCATAACATGAACCCTTGGACATGGCCTTAGAAAGATATTATGCATTGTTAAATAATTTTCCAGGCCATGAGTTCTTCAAGGAAAGGCTAATGTACCATATCATTAATGGGCTTCGTGATGAAACAAGAGAGACCCTAGGGATGTATACCCAAGGTCAACTATACAAACTACGAACCCATCTATTCCAAGAGCTTATTAAGAGGGTAGCAAAAGAAGAAGGAGAAATAGCTAGATGGGAGAGTGTTGAAAAACATCAACGAGACCAAAATCTCAACCTAACAAAGGTCCATAATCATAAAAAGGAGAAATCAACCTATCTCAAGGAGGAAGAACCATCTTTGCCAGTACAATAATCATTAGATGAAATCAAGGCAAAGATCAATAAGATGCTGGAATGGATGCATAAAAAGTATGGAGAATATATCAATATTATTGGAGATAGAGTTTTGACAACCCAAGAAGCAAGACAAAATACCATTAGACAATCAGAAAGAAGGGATGAGGAAAATAAGAGCTCAACTTCCAATCACACGTATGAATGTAACATTTGCGTGTATAATCACCCCAAGGGCCAATGCCCAATCTTGTTACATTTATATAAGCACTGGGGAAGCACGTTACACCCAGAGTTCGTATAGAGATACTATGTTTGATCACAGTGGCAACAATTCCAGCTGTGGGGGTGGGGGGGGGGGGGGGGGGGTGGGGGTCATCCCTAAACTAGAGACACCTTCGTATTGTCCAAATCCAAATTTTATCTAGTCCAACATCTTCTTTCCCCAATTGGATCAACATATTCTCTCTCGCTGCATTACCATTCTCCTTAATACTATTAGCCCATGTCCTTAACACAACCACCACCTTGTGAACCTTACACTTCTCCTAAATTTCAACATTCTCATCATTTCCCTCCTTCTACGTCACCACCAATTGTTCCTGAAGTGTTTGCACAACAACAACCACCCACGAACGTTACTTGTGCTATTATCGCCAACAGCAGTGAGAGACCTCCTCAATGTTGGAGACGTCCCTTCTTTAGACATGACCATAGGAAGGGACAACACAATTCCAAGGCCACTAGATTCTCCAACTCAGCACAAGCCCAACACTATGGTGCATCCTTCTCCTCGAACCCAACGCCTCATGTCACTTCATCAAGATCACCAATTAACACTCCAACAACCATACAGCCCAATGAATACAACCATGGAGGGAAACATTCCGATCCTTGCATACCATCTTACGGTCTCAAGTATCATAGTGTGCCAACTCTCTACCCGGGAACCACATCTTATAAATTGCCCCACTATGCTTACTATAATCAGGTGTGTGAATCTGAATGGGGTATGTATGACGAAGTTTTGATATTTCCAACATGCAAGGATCCTCATTTTTCATTTGTTAATCCTCGCCATGCTCAACCATTTAGTTATGGGGGATATCCCCCATTCTAATAACAAGTGGGATTAATAAATATTTTTCATTTTCTTTAAGTTGACAATTTTTTGTTTTCCAGTTTTTCATTTTTCAATTTCTTATTTTATCTCTTTGTATTTTTGTCTTTTTATCTTTTTATAAGTAATCTCATCTATGAATAAAACACTCATGTGGCTTGTTGGTTGAGGTGTGTTCTATGTTATCGAGTCCCAAGTGATCAATTATTTGGATAGTGAGCCCATTACACCCACTCATCCATTCTACAAATAAGAGGTTCTGTTCGAGGGTATAGTGATATTCTTGACATACTTAAAACTTAAAATTAATGTTGTGTTCATTGTACCTAGAATGAAGAAGGATGGATCAAGAGGAAATGATTAGGGTGTGACATCAAGAGGACTTGTGGATTCTCTTTGGTGACGTCTGTGAGAGTTATCACGCAACGTGGTTGTACTAAGATCCTTGTAGATCTAACGCCAAATGGAAGTAAGAGTAATCAAAAGGCACTCAAAAATTCAATGATATTCTAGGGGGTCCCATTGGAAAGATATGCACCCATGCCTAAAGGTTGGCAGCTTCTCTAGATTCAGCAATCAATCGAAAAAAAAACACAAACAAAGAAAGTGCCACAAAGCAAAAATCACTCCTCCCTTGAACAAAATGCCAAGTGATCGTACGCCTTGTTGTTTTGGTACTCTCATAGTTGCTCATCATGGGATGAAACAATGCGGTGTCACTGATTAGAGAAATGGACTTGGTCCTGATCTTGGAACGATGGGTTAATGACACATTAAACATGCCTTACACACAGGATTCATTGTGTCCTAGGTTAGTTGCCTCATGTCCCAATCTCTACAATCCCTTCTATAGTTTGTCTCATCTCAGTATTCATGTAATTGTAGCTCAAGTCTCGTATTGCATAGAATTCTTACCTCATTCTAGTGATACTTACATGTGTGTGTTTTGTGGAACAAGTGTGGATTACATTTAACCATTCTAGTGCCTACGAACATTTTAAGGTGTGGTTATGCATGGGCATTATAGGTTGAAACTTGCTTTGGGGAGAACCCACTTGCATAATTTTTTGTAGTTTGCACTCATAACACATCTTCCACACTCCATTTATTACCCTTAGCATATTTTCAACAATATTCTTTCCCTTATTACTATCCCTCCGATTCAAACGTTCCTATGGACCATCACATAGCCTTTTTCTCTCCCTTATCACCTAAGGTCTTTATTGATAAATTCCACACCATCATAATTTTCGTGTCTTTAGAACTAGTTAAATTACCCTGGAACCTTTCAACACTCATCTGGATGTCCTTAATTTACATCATTAATTTCAGAAAAATATTAAAAATTTGGTATATTACATAAGTGCCCTAACATTGATAGGTCGTGATATTGCGGTTGACATGATATAGTGTTCGTGATATCACGTACGCGATATCACGTCTCAAAAATATATATATACGTGACCCCCTGCACTAGTTAACATTATTTGCAACTATTCACATGGGGGAAGTTTTTCAAATTTCTCTCTACGACTTGCGATTGCACGCCCCTTGCTTTCATATCCATAACTCGCTCGCTGGTCCTTCAATTTTCATTCCGTTTGAACCTACTTGAACCCGGAGTGTTCAACTTAGTCATGGGGGAGGGGCACATGTTGAATAGTGCATAACTATTTTGAAATTCATCATCTCCCAAAAGACATTATCAAGGGTAATTCGTTATAAAATTAAGGATAAATGTGCCAAAAATAATTTCATCTCCTTAGTTATACTGGGAAACTAGATTTCAAAACCACCTAAGAAAAGAGGATTAAATATTATAATCTGTTAGGGACATTTTCTCCTAATAATTAACATCACATGGGATAAAAAAAATTCATGAAGGTAAGTAGTAAGGTATAACCTAACTTTGGTAGCAACCTTACTAACGATTGGCCCCGTGTGATTGCAGATGGCCCCAAAACACGGACAATAGGAAGGTCTTGCTCAAGGTGGGATCAAACGACCTAGGAGAAGTGAAGGATAAGTTCATGTTGGACAACATGTAGAGTAAGAGGAATAATCATTTAGTATCCACCAAGAGGACCTTACTACTGTACAATCAAAGCAAGCAGAAGGAGGAGCTGCTGTAGCATGTGAATAGGGACAACATCTCATGTTGCCCCAGGATTGTGTTCAGGCCATCCATGAAAGGTCCATATTCACTATAGTGATTGTGGAATTTAAATTTGGGTCTTTCACAAAATTTTCTCCAAAGGCCATTAGGGATCACCTCAAAGGATCCCCATTATGGCCTATCCTCTCTGAAAGCAGTGCCTGGTACTTAGGGGAAACGTACTAATTTTGGCACAACAAAGAACAAGGCACCATGGTTAACATTTGTGGTATGACTGTTGATTTCTCTGTTCAAGCCATTTTGAAGGTATGAAACCTTCCAAATACAGGGCCAAAGGTTGATCAGTTGTCTACCTGCATAGACCCCGATGCACGACGAGGTTCATTAGAAAGGGCATATGGCAGGGAAGATAAGATGTTTGGGGAGTTGATAATGGAAAAGAGGATTTATTTCAAAATAGGAACTTATCACATATTTTCCACAAAAGGCCTAAAAATAATTTCAACGTATGTGGCAAGAGGATGTGCAGTGTTGATGGAAAAGGTTAATGCTAACCTACCTCATCTATATTTTACGGAGATCCTGAGGTGGTTTGAAGAATGAAAGATAGGGAAGCTTGCGTTGCCCTTCCCTTGTCTTATTAGGAAGCTATGTAGACATGCTAGTATTAGAGGATACACCAATGATGTCCTCTGAAAAGCCCAAAATGCTTCATATGTTGAACTGCTAAAGCCACCAATTGCAAGGAAAATCACTGGTGAGATGCTGGGGCTAGAACAAGAAAAGGAACAGACGGCAAGGCCAACTGCAACTCAACTTGTAGGACCCAGACAACTTCCAAGAACGAGGCCCAACTAACAACAAGAAGCATGGCCTAGCACAGGCTAGCAGGATCAACCATCGCCACCACTACAAGATTACAGATCATCGATGAGCCATCTCAGGGCCATCTGAGGGAAGTTGTGATGATGCAGATTTCTTCCATGTCATCGATGATGCCATACAACCCATGGTTTCTTTGGATCATGCATAGGGTGAAGTGTCCATCCAGATAGGAGAAGAGAGTGCATAGTCACAAAAAATTTCAGGGAATGTTGCATCCTTTCAGATGCAGTTAGAAACTGGTGAAGGGGCCACGGTGGTGGTCATGCAGCACTAAGATGTAGTAGGAGCCACAAAAGTGGTCATAGACCATATTAAAGAATTTTTCAATGTGTCTGTTGTGCCACCAGTAGATCTTACAGGAGCACAGGATGCTCAAATTCTAGCCGGTACCTCAATGACTCCTGCAGAACATGAGGATGTACTTGATCGATTGCTACAAATATGATAGATAATGACATCCTTGTTTGACATCCCATAGGATGTTATAGCGATACAATTAGATCTCGTTTCCACCAAAGGGACATTGGTCTTGATGGAGATGAGGGTCAAACATGCTAAAGCAGAAGCACAAAATTTGCAAGAAAGGCTTGTGACCCTACAAGCAGCGCAGTGGGATCCTTCTCAATTCGTTCCTGCAGACTAGCTGGATACTTTCAGAACCAAGCAACTTACTAAATTATTGATAGAGAATAAAAGGGTGGCAGAAGAAAAAGAGAAGGCTATTTGGGATGCCTTTGCGGTACAAGTGCAAACCTATGCACACACCAAGGCAATCAAGGCCTCACAAGAGGAAAACAAACAACTTGTTGTTGACAACCTTCGATTGACCTCTGCGGAGAAACAAAAGAATGTTCTCAAAGAACATTTTCAGTAGTTACGAGAATAACTAGTCAGGGTCAACCAGGATATGAACCATTTAGCCAGGGAAAATCGAACCCTCTCGATGGAGGAGGTATGTGCCATCCATTCAAAGATGACCATTGAAATAAGTGTGTGGCAAAATGACGCTAAATGACATGAGAAATTGAAGGAGCATTTTCGGGACCAGGTGCAGATATATAAACAAATCATTGAGAAGGAGATCCATATGGCCAAGGCTCACATCAACTCTCTCAGTGCTCAACTCACTCATTGGTGGGCCATATTGGACACATACGCGTTTGCCCACGAAGTGGAAGTTAAGAGCCGGGACCTGCAGATCCAGGATCTTACAGAGTACATGGAGTTGGTAAACATGTGGTATGCCAACCTTGCCATGTTAACAACGAGGCGCCCAAGAATAGAGCTCAAGCAATAGGTAGCTACCACTTACATCAAATATGAAATAGAATTTGCAAAACACAAGAAAATATTGCAAAAATTGGAGGTTGCAAATTCTGAACTTGAGGTGGTTAAAGCAAGCTACCAGGGGTAGAAAGGTATCATAACAGACTTGGCTCAATGGCTCACAGATTTTCAAGAATATAGAGACAAAGATAGAGCCTACGAGGAGGAATGGCAGGTATTTGTGGCTTGGTATGTCAAGGCAAATAAAATGTTTCTGTAACTACCATGCCCATGGGAGGTGTAGACTCCATCAAACATTGGAACATTAGCATGGATAGCATAAGATCCCTGAAGTAAAGAGGAGAAACTCTCCCCCATACTTCTACGCCATCAAATCCCAAGACCTGGAGCACAAGATAAGGAAAAGACACCCATGGAGGAGCCACCGTCACTAGGAACTACATGAGTTCCATCCAATTTTGTAGCTATAGGATTTTTTTTACGTTCTTTGTGTTGTGTCTCAATTTTATTCTGATTCCACATTGTGGCATGAATCCATTCTTGTCAGTCAATAATCCCATACCTATCCACTGTGTAATCAATGGATCTTGTTCTCACTTTAATTCAAGGATGAGTTTTCATTTAGTCATGGGGGTATGATGAGTTATGAATTGTTGGCTGCGATATCGCAACCATGATATTGCGTATGCGATATCATGTACACGATATCACAACATAGACGCGATATCACGTACGCAATATCGTAGCCTGTCTCCTCATCTATAAATAAGAGGTAGGTAGATTTGGTAGAGTCAATTTTTTTGGAAGTATATGTTTTGTAGTCTTTAGTACTAAGGTAGAGACTTTTTGTTAGTTTTCCCTCTCAACCCTTTTCTCCTAGTGCATGCCTGTAGTGTGATGATTGTAATTGTACGACATCCTTATTTGAGTGTGACGTACTTGGACATGCACATGACCGACAATAAAGATCGAGATTAATTCATTATTGCATCATCCACTTAGCTTAATTATTTAATTGTTATTGTTATTTACTACTTTTGTAGTTAATATCTCTCTACCCTTATCTCCTAGTAACGTGGAATGAGTACGACTTAATCATGAGCATTCAAGTATGGCTACTTGGCAAGCTAGTAGCGTACCTAGGCCATGTGCTTGGTAATCCCAGTGGTAGTTGTGCATGAGGTCCAAGATGTGTATGGATGATTAAGGAACGGATGCTCATTGCACTTAGGCTAGTTTAGATTCTCTCTCTCACACACACACACACACACTCTCTCTCTCTTAGTTTAGTTGATATTATTTTTGATCATTCCCAAGAGTAGCATTAGTGTAGGAACACATCATACATCTCACTATGGACTAAACCATACGTGACAAAGCTAATACTAGTCCAGGTGGGAAGATAGTGAACTACGATCTATGGGTAACTATCTAGAAACGACAACTAGTCCGTTTGTGTAGTTTGACCGGATCGTGCATGAAGCGCTCGTATTCGTATGGTTGAGTGCAGGGGTACCTCGCTAGTCATCAATTTTGCTACAAGAAATATTGATAAGTTTGAATAGAAAATGCATAAGGAAAATTTTTCTTTATATCTACTCAATGGTTAAATCTTATGTTAATGAAAGGGCTATATCAAATGCAAAAAAGTCTCAATGTAAGATTAAACATGATGAACAATATGTGCTAGCATATATTTTTGTACCTTACTCTCCTCCCTTTTCTTTACACTCTTCCTTTATTACTCTAATGTACTTAGATTTTTTTAAAATATCATTATTATTTTTTGAGGCCTGAAACCCCCTCTAGCTTCCTTTGCTATAAAAGTTGATATTTTGCCAAAGCTTTTTGTTGCTACTTTAAATCCCTTTGTTATTTTAAATTTGAGCATAGATATAGAAAATGATGTTAGGATTGGAACCATCCTCCCTACGAATAATTAAATTTTCAAAGAATGTATTTTAAGAATGTACACTTAAGTAGATATTCCTAAAATTGGAAGATTATTCTTTTCTGTGTTGTTTTAGGTGCTTTCTACTTAATTGATGAGTCATCGTTCATGGGCTACGTTGATGTGATCACATCGACACAGGGTTTGAAGTGTTGATGTGTATGCATCAACACAATGTCTTGTCTTGCCTATAAATATGTGCTCATTAGCTACATTTATGGCATCCATTCATTAGTAGCTAGCTGAACTCTTGCATTTTTTTTCTCTAGAGTTAGAATATTTTTTGAGTGCCCATAGTAGGAGTGAGAAGTGTATGGATATTTATTCAAGCATTGGTGTAACTGAGCACCTTGGTGTGATCAACAATAAAGATGAGCTTTCTATATAAACCTTGTAACACTTGGACTTAGCTTAATGTTTATTTAATGCATTTATTATTCATGTGCTTTATTTTAATGAATTTATTAATTAATTATTTTTAAATCATTAGAGCACATAAGTATGACCATCTCGAGCATATGCTTAAAGCTTGGTAATCCCAATAGTGCTTAGTGCTTGGTAACCTAGTGGTTTTATAACGTGTTCAAGATGTGTATGATAGATGGGAACAAATGCTTATGGTAGGACTAGTTAAGCACTAATTAGTTATTAGATTAATTAAACATTTAATTACTTTATTTTTGGCACTTAGTTAATTTAAACAATAAATATAAAATGATAAAAATCATATGCCTCAAGTACACTTAGCCATACCTTTGTGCTTCACAAGTGAAACTTAGAAAACAACAATCACATTCATTAGATTCACTAACTAGACCCAGTGCACTTAAAGAGCTAAAGTCTATAGAATTCAATTGAATTACTTATTAAACACTAGTGATTTATATGGTTGGATGTAGGGACTACTCACTGCTCATCATTAGCACAATTTTTGGGGTCTTTGGTTTGCTACATGCACTATCTAGGAGTTAGTGAAATTATTCAATGATGTTGTAACGAACCTGAAAGATAACATCATTAAGAAAAATAATAATAACAATAAGAGCACATTGGTTTTCTTTCAATATAATATGGATTCTTGTCACAAGGGAGATTCTCCACCAACATACAAAGGTGGATCCAATCAACAAAGGTGTGAAGGGTCAAAACCACCAGTGTTCCAACAATGCAGGGTGATATATACTCATCCTGATGAGTATGTGGCAGTCTTCACCTTCATCCTGCATTAGGATGAATAACTATAGTGGAGGAACATGGAGGGCAACATTGTGTTGCCACTCAATCGATCAATTCTTGTGATGTTGCTCCAAACTCTCATGAAAATTGGCATCCAAGGACTCAATGTTGACTACGTTATGCAAGATCATGATTATTAAGATTATCATCTCACTGAGGCACGATGAAAGAAAGATTAGCAACAAGAGATGTGCTATGAGGCATTAAAGGGCAGATGGTTCACAAACCCCTTATTCCTACTAGGCTATAAGGAAAGTAACAATCCCTTCTCTTGGGATTCTTAAAACACTAACTTTCCTTCCTTCTCCTTTGATGAAGGAGGCCCTAACTAGAAATTATAGTCCACTATAAATAATCTTGGTTCGGGAAAGAATAGGTTCAATAACCATGGGGGCTTTAAAGGAGGGAGTCAAGGTAAGAACTAGGACAAGCATCATGACAAAGATAGACATGGTAAATGCAGCTTTGACATAAGAAGATGGACTAGTAGGCATCGTGTTGGCACTAGCTCTCCTTCCTCTTCACCTTCGATGTTCTCATCTTCTTCTTCCTCCAACTTTGACTAAAGCTATAGAGGACATGATCATGATGAAGGTGACTGGAGAGATAGAGATGATTGTTGCAAATATTAAGGATATGGCTCAAGATCAAGATCAAGCAAATATTCAACATCAAGATCAAGCTTGTAGGTTGTTTGTATCAAATCTTAAGGATATGGCTTAGATTTGGTATTCGAACTTACCAAGTAATAGTATTACAAGTTGGGATGACATGAAGAATTTTTTCTTGTCCCAGTTTGGTAATCAATTAGATCAACAACAACTATACTGTGGGCTAGTACAAGCTAAGCAAGGAGTTAAAGAGTCAATTAGAGATTTCAACATTAAGTTTCAACGAATTTGTGGACTCTTTCAAAGGCAATATAAGCCATCAGAAGAAATGCTTAAGAAAACTTACCTTAAGGTTGTCAACCCCAACATTTCAATTTGGTTAAGGAGAACTCCAAACTTAACTACACTAAATGACTACTTTAGTGAAGCTATACAGTTAGAAAAACAGTTGAACTTGAATCCTGAAGAGAATATCACGATTCAAAAAAGAGAAGAAAGAGTTATGATTCCTATGCAAGATTTTGCTCAATTTAAAGCTTTACCAGGTCCATCTAATGTTAAGATAGAGCAAGAACATGAAAGAGTAGAACCTGGAAAAGGTCAATTAATGAGAGATATGTCTAACAAAATAGTGAAGCTTGAAAAAGCCTTGGCAAGAGTTAATATCAAGGAAGAAAGGAAAAATGGAAAGTATAAACATCAAGACACTAAGTTAGCAGAAGATGAGGATGAAAGTGATCTAATTATGTCCAACTTTCTTGATATTGAATCTGATAATGAGTTATCGAGTGTTCACTATGCAAGTAAATCTTCAAGCAATGGATCTAGCGATACTTCTTCTCTATCAAGTTATGAAGAAGATATGTCATCAGATGAAGAATGCAATAACAATGAGGAAAATGGATATAGTCTCTGATCAAAAGAAAGATTAACTACTTCTAGACCCCCAAATGTTATTACGGATCCATCTACTAAGAGGAAAGCTTTTGAACCAAGTAGAAGAGATAAGAATAAAGGTAAAGACAATCAAGTGGAGCAAAGCACTCCCAATCAGTCTTTTAATAAATGGATAAAGAGATCAAGCTTTATTGGTGATGGAGAGTATGATTTGATTGAAGACGTTAAGCATGTCAAGGCCAATATTAGCCT
>MNCI01005166.1:407331-473820 GCA_015680685.1 Gnetum montanum | reverse complement strand
CTTAAAGAAGATTTTTGGTTATACTCATTTGCTTCAAATGATTCTATCGCTGCCGTTCTAACACAAAAGGATAATGAAGGTCAAGATGAACCAATTGGATTTTTTGGGTATCAGTTGAAAGGTTCAGAGTTAAATTATTTAGACTTAGAGAAATAAGCTTTCGTAGTCATCAAAGCACTTCAGCATTTTAAATATTACTTGGAAAGTTTATTAGTCCACATTATGATAATTGAACCTGCAGTCAAGCGATTCCTATCCCAAAATGAAATTGGATTGAAAAGAGGAAAATGACTTATTAAGTTGCAAAGTTTCAGATTTTCATTGGAAATATGCAAGACAATTAAGGGAATGGGACTAGCCAAGTTAATGACTAGAGAAAATAAAGTGTGTACACTTGACACCCATGAAGAAAATTGGTATGATGAAATCCTCAAATTTCTTAGTACAAGGAAAATCTCAAATAATTTAATTGCAAGTCAAAAGAGAGCTTTCTTCAAAAGAGCACGGAGATTTTTTGTTAAAGATGGTATATTATATCGAAAGGATTTTTGGGGAGTTTTATTGGAATGTGTTCATAATGATCAAATTAGTTTCATTTTAGAACAATTTCATGATCATTTGAATCTATT
The DNA here is from genome assembly GCA_015680685.1 of Gnetum montanum. Classification (NCBI taxonomy): domain Eukaryota; kingdom Viridiplantae; phylum Streptophyta; class Gnetopsida; order Gnetales; family Gnetaceae; genus Gnetum; species Gnetum montanum. The sequence continues at coordinate 473,191 of MNCI01005166.1, read as the reverse complement.
TTATGAATCCCCTAAGTCAACTATGCAACATATACTTCGATATGGATATTACTAGCCTTCCATGTATTAAGAAATTAGTTCAAAGATTCAAAAATGCTATAAATGTCAAATTCATGGGCCCAAGATTAAAAGGGCTAGAACCCCTTTAAAGCCAGTAGTTGCAGATAGACCATTTCAGCAATGGGATTTGGATTTTATTGGTACAATTACTCCTTCAAGAGCTGGACACAAGTTTATTCTTACAGCTACTGATTATTTCACTAAATGGTCTGAAGCAAAGGCCCTAAGAGGAAGTTCGGCATCAAACGTGATTAAGTTTCGAGAAGACCACATTCTAAGTAGATTTGGTCTACCTGAAGTGTTAGTGTCAGACAATGGACCCGCCTTCAAATCCAAAGAGTTTATCCGATGGGCATCTGAAAGATCCATTTTCTTATTTTCCTCATCAAATTATTATCCTCAAGGAAATGGCCTAGTAGAATCCACCAATAAAGAGCTTATTGCTTATATCAAGAAATCAATGGATGAGAATCCAGGAAATTGGAATGATTATCTACAATCCACATTATGGTCAGATCGAATCAGATTCAAGAAAGCTATTAGGACATCACCATATAACTTAGTCTATGGTTTGCCAGCAAGAATTACAAACAAGATTATAAGCTCAGCTTCTGAATTTATACAAAGATATAGTGAAAGGACTGATAAAGATAGAAGTTTCATGACTTTGCTTATTAAAAGAGAAGCTGAAGTAGATAAAGTGAGGGATAATTTGTTACAGAATACCTCTCAAGTTAAAAGATGGTTTGATAGAAAGGCTTTGAAAAGAACTTTCAAGATAGGGGACCTTGTCCTATTATGGAATATGAAGAAACCAAATAAGTTTACACCGACATGGATTGGTCCCTTTCAAATTACAAAGCAATTGTCAGAGGATACTTACAAATTATCAACCTTGGATGGCATGGAATTGCAATTTCCATATAATGTTTTGCATATAAAACATTATTTGGGACAATTGCATACAACTTGAAGATGTCATTACACAAAATAATATATGTATATAGTATTATGTAAATATTACTAGGAGTATAGTGTCCATTATTATATTTAATTATGCTTTATTTATATTTGAAACATTATCTTTCCTTCAAATGAGGCAAGTGGAAGCCTACAAGTGAAACAAGTGGAATTCTACAAGTTTGACAAGTGGGGAAGGTGACTCATCCACCACTTGGTGAGGATTGTGACAAATGTTTTAAATGCCTAAAAAGAAGGAAGCTTGGTTGAAGACACTTGGATGGGAGTTCAAATTTTTAGCACCTATAAAAGGAGGGTTAGATTGCTTAAGATTTCATCATCTTTCAATTCAAGTTTGGTAGTGAAGGTTAGAGAGAGCTAATGGAGTTTGAGAGAGCAATGAGAAAGCCTTTTATTCCATATGTGATGGGATGTTGCCCTGAGCATGTATTGAAGGCTTATCTAAAGGCTAGATCTTGTGGAGCTCCAAAAGAGTGTCCTTTTATGGCTTGGTTGTCCGATGAATTTTCTTTTCTCACTAGAGGTTTGGATATAGAGTCCAATGTTTGGGGGCGATATCAAGATTGTTCCAAAGAAGAAGAAAAAGGAAAAGAGCCACCAAACTATGAAGAGTCATCATGGGAATGGGGAGAAGATTTTGTCTCTTGAGAGGAAAATGAAGGACCTAATGGAGAAGAACAAAAGAGCTCATCCGAAAAGGAAAATGAGAAAAGTGCCGAAGAGAAAGCTCCAGTAGATCAAGGTGAGAGCTCCACCAAGCCCGAAAGCAATAGGATCGCCTTTATCACATTAGAGATTTCCTATGAAATAGTTAAAGAAATGAGGATTCCCATTAGGGTAACCCTGACAATTCAGTTTCCACCCCAAGAATAGTTCATGAAGGATTTGTTATGTACAGTTTGATTTTCCTTAGGAATGAGGTTTTTGTCCCATCACACCTTATGTTAAATGAGAATTTTCCTCAAAAAAGATTTCTTTTTGAATGTAAAAATTCAATCAAAATTTCAGGATGTTTTAGTTTTGAAATGAGGTTGCACAAGTTTCTTTAAGTTTTTTAAGGGGGCAGAAATGTTGGCACATTTGGCCATTCCATGGAACAGTTGGAAAATTTTATTAAAAATTGGAAGAATCTATGGTTGTAAATTTAGAAGTAAATTACAGCTTTAGTGTTGTGGGTTGATGGATGTTTTTGGAGGATTAATCCACTGGTAAATAATTTGATGTTGAAGCCTTCTGGATACAAAATGAAAGTGCTTGATTATTTCTTTATTAAAGATTGGAAGATAATACTATAGCAAGGAAGGAATTATATTATTTACGTGAAAAGCACTAAGTTGAAGATCCGGGCTGTTAAACTCGGTTGTATCCTTTGGCCTTAATACAACATTTGAAACTCCTTGCAAATTAGAAAATAAAAAAAAAATCAGCAGTGCCTACGTCGTCATGACGATTATACAGGGATGAGAGTGGAGGAAAAGGAGACTATAGTTGAACCAACATCCTAACACCGTATACCTGCTGATCGCAGCAATGGCGGAGAAGCAAACACCATAGGAAAAAGATAATATCAGTAGAGATGCAGTTGCAGGCGAAGGCAAAGGAAAATCACAGTGTTCCTGGAGTAAATGTTCAAAATTGCCAACCGTGTGACATTCATCCTGGCACAGACGGGCACCATGAAAACTGCCATCAAGATGGGCATAACCAAGTCCCTGGGACATGAAACATCTTTGCCATAAACGCAGGATATGTTTAAAAAAAATCGAAACCCTCTCCACACAATATACGGAGAAAGAAATCATGTTTTGTTGGAGCCCTGATTTTATTTGCAGGCCGTAGCGGTTTCAGTTGCGCGGGCAGCAACAGTTTTGAAGGTTCCTACGGTTTCGGAGGATGCAGATTCACAATACATTTGCCCTAGTTCTGCGATCAATGACAATGTCGGTGACAATTCAAGAAAAAATTTAAAAACGCAGGAAGCCCTAAACCAATTTGGGGCAAAACAAAAATTCCAGATGCAGTGGTCGAGCCTTCTCCCGCGGTGGCAGTTGGTTATGATTTTTCAGGGCCTTATTGTGCGGTGGCGGTTCAAACATACGATTTTGATTGATACAGCACTTTGGATCTTGGTTAGAACATGTGTCGGTTCTTACAGGTTTTGTGCAGAGAAAGGAGAAAACGAACCAGCCGATTACGCCTGCTATTTTGGAACTGTTGCTGATTATCTACGCGATTTACCAGGGAAGACGAAGAAGAATTATTTTAACCCATTAACTTTGCCGATTTTCACCAAGATGTATGTAAAATTATTTTATTACTACCACTCGTTTATAACTTAAGCATCGGGTGGTTAAAATATCTAACAAATTAATCAACATATATACATATATATAGATATAATAACCATTAATGAAGTACCTATAGTGTGAAGCCCTGGTTTAGAAAACTTGCCTTTAATTATCCCAAGTCAGGAAATATTATTTTTAAAAATTATTATATATAAGTTACTACCCATAAAAATATTTGCAATATTGATGTTAACATATTTAAAATATTTATTTGTAATATCACATTACATTTAATATAAATATTAATGTTAGCATAAATTTCTCCTAATTCTATGTATAACTTCCTAACTCCCTAACTACATAACTTCCTCCTAACTTGTTGGGCAAGTAATCTTCTAATTGGTTGGCCAAGTTACTTGGGAGAGAAGTTAGGTGAGATATTTTTGAATATGTAACTTCCCTACCTACCTTTGAACCCTATAAAAAGGCTTCAGGGGTCAAGGAGAAAAAAAAAGGGGGAATTGAAATCTCAATTTGAATCTCATTTTTTTGAAGAAGAGGAGGATTTTTGGGAGGTCTCATACATCACACTTTTGAGAAGACATTTGGATCACACTTGGGCTCTCACTTGGAGACACACTTGGGGTCTTGAGAAGAGCTTTGTAAAGAGGAAATTGTGAATGATTGCTTGTAAGATAGCTTGCTAGAGTAAAGATTTTAGCCTCTTTGTCATGGTCCTGTGAGTTATGTATTTTATTTTTTGTTTTGTTTAAATTGTTTAGCTAGTGGTTTAGATAGTATCATCCTTGGCAAGTAATTTTGGGATTTTTAGATTGCTCTTACTGTTCTTGTTGCCCGATAGAAATTTCTATTAAAATTTTGCCATAGAAGCGCTTGTGTTTAAAAGCCTTAAGAGCATTTTAGTAGTAAATTTCGTTATTGTGCAACGTGTGGGAACTGCTATTGGGATTGTTGTAAGAGAGCCTCTGTTTGTAGTCACGCCGTTGAACAATTCAGTAGTCGAGAGGGTTCAGAAAATCTTTGGTATTTTGATGGGACCAGAATAGCTTCTTTTTATCTTTAAAGTGAATTCCCGTGGTATTTCAATCAGAAATTGTCAAGTCTTTTAAAGGTTCTGTTTGAATGCAATCGTTGACATCTATTATCTAGTCAAAATGGAGTCTCGTACGTGGTAGTTTACGCAGCAATTTTTGGTAGCATAGTAGGATTGTCTTGAAGATATTGCTTGTTTGAGCCTTGGAAGTTTGAACAATTCGTAGATATTGAATTTGGGATAGCTTTATTGCGAAGTGTTTACTCGTGTCATTTTACCTTGTTTAAATATTTGAGGTCTACACAAATCTGCTTTCTTTTCTTTTCTGCTTATTTCCATTGAATCTTGCTCTATTTCTAGTTTTCTTGTGGAACTATCTCTTTCTCTGGGGAAAATTAGGAGTAGATTGTGGAGTTGTGCTCAAATGTTTTTACAAGATTTTATTTTTTACAAGTAGGTATTATAAGGACCGCCTAAACTAGGCAGTTGAACAAAATAGGAAATTTTCAACAACTCATAGTACTTGGCAACGTTGGCTAAATCTCTTTAAAGTAAGTCATTTGTAGTTTACACACAACGCAATCGTTACATTTCACACAACCACACGCCGCAACAGCACACACACATACTCACATTAACTACTGAGTTTATTTGGAGGTATCTGGGCCTTGGTGTTGCTAGAGACCAGCAAGCACCTAAATCCTGTTTGATGACACTTGTTGGTGGTCGCGTCACAAACGGTCGCCAACAGTAACATATAAGGATCATTTTCCATTACCATTTGTGAACTATGTTTTGAACATCATTTATTGGAAATGCAACTATAGCTTTTTGGATGGTTATAGTGACTATAACCAAATATAGATAGCATCACAAGATCAAGCAAAAACTACATTCATGAGTCCCTTGGGGACTTTCACATACAAAAAGATGTCATTTGGCCTATGCAATGTCCTTACCACATTCCAATGCCTTGTCTTGATTATTTTGCAACAATAGATTGGTAGTGGGGTGAAAGTCTTCATAGATGACTTCTCCACCTATGGGGCTACATTTGAGCAAGCCCTAGACCATCTTGAGCAAGTGGTGAAAAGGTGTGTAAAGAAAAACCTTAGGCTTAACTAGTAGAAAAGCCACTTGATGGTCTATGAAGGCATTGTATTAGGGCATAGAATCTTAGAAAAAGGGATCAAGGTGAACCTTGAAAAAATAAAGGTCACTTAAGGAATTACCAGACAGCCAGAAATAGTTAAAGATGTGAGATCATTCCTTGGATACGTTGGCTACTACTAGCGATTCATTGAAAATTTCTCTAAGATCTCTAAATCATTGGTGGAGTTGATAGAAAATGATGCTTCATTTGTCTGGACCAAGGAATAAGAATGTGCATTTTAGCAACTCAAGTAGAAGCTTGTGAAAACTCTAATTCTATGAGCACCTAATTGGTCTAGACCTTTCCACATCATGATGGTTGCTTCCAATTATGTCTTAGGGATTATGCTCACATAGTTCAATGATTAGAAATGTCCTTACTATATCCATTATATGAGTAGAAGCATTGTGGGTGCAAAATTGAACTACACCATAATAAAAAAATAATTAATGGTAGTGGTGTTCACCTTGAAGAAATTTAGGCACTATGTGCTTAGGTACAAGGTGTTCATGCACATAGAACATAGTGCAATTTGATTCCTAATGAATAAACTAACGGTGAGCCCCCATGTCATATGATGGCTGGTGATCTTGTAGGAATTTTATCTTACAATGGTAGATTGGAAGGGAAATGAGAATGTGGTTGCTAACCACTTAAATTGGTTGTGATGGAATAACAAAGAGGAGGAGAGCCCACTTTTAGATCAGTTTCTTGATGAACTCCTCTTTGCTAGGGCTATAACTAAATAAATGCCTACTAGACCTAAGTAGTATGATTACATTCTCAACTATCTTCTTACTTAGGAGATGCCATAGGAGTTCACCAAGAAAAATGCTTTATGGAAATCAATGGATGTGTGTCAATGGCCTACTTCATTGGTGTGTACTTGATGTTGATCAACTGCACATGCTCTAAGATGCTCACGAGGATCCTTGTGGGGGCCACTATGCTAGGAGATGCATGACCATTAAGATCCTCATGGTAGGGTATTATTTGTCAATATTTTTCAAGAATGTGACCAATTCAAACAGAGCTTCATACACTATCAATAGCTTGTGACCTTGACCTTGACCTAAGTCTAGCACAAAAAGAAAGATTGATGAGCCTCAACCTACTAGATGAGAATTGACTAATAGCCCTATCATCTAACAAGTTATACAAGGAATTAAATAGATAATGCCATGACCTTAGAATAAGGAAAGTAAAATTTCAACTAGAAGATAGGGTCCTCTACTAGAATCCCACACATGTACCACAAAGAACTAAGTTTCAAACATTGTGGAAAGGACCTTATGTTATCTATAAAACCTTTCGTTTTGGGGCCATGTTAATTTACAAACTTGAAAGCCTAAATAAGAGACTACTAGTTAACATGCAACAACTCAAATCTTCCATGAGCCTAAGAGAGCCAGTGACTAGAACGCCTCAATGGATGAACATGCATGCTCAATTTTTCAGATCTCCTCCTTCCAACTCAATCATGGGGGAGATGGTCATTCATGCTGATTTATCAAAGTGGCTTCTCAATTTTTTAGTTTTTGTTTTACACCATTTTTAGTACCTTTTTCTCTTTCTTAAATATTTTAAAATTTCTCATATATTTTACTTTATTTAGTTTGAGTTTTTCTAATGCTTTTCTTATGTTTTGTTTGATTTTATTTTTCTTTGTTCCCACTAGGACTAAGTGCAATTGTAGCTGTTGATTGATGGTGGTTTATAATATAATGTTATTTGATTGCTAATGTCTAGACTTTATCTTTAAATTTTAGTTTGGATAATTAAGACATAGTTTCTTTTTCATGATAATAGGTAGTGAGTCCACATCATCCACCCATCCACAAAACTCTATGGTGTTTCCTTGTTTGGAAATATGCAATTCCTTCATAAATGAAACTTTTAAAGAACTTGTGACCTTGGTAGTTTCCAAAATTGGGAAGGATTAAATGGATAGACAAGGATGTGACTTCAAGAATATTTAATGCTCTTTATACTTACCTATCCTCTTGGGTGCATAAATTTTCTCATGAATTTCTCAACATTTCACTGTCGACCAATAACAGGAAGCTAAAATTCTTTGCATGGTGTGGTTTCCAAAACAATAATGGAAATTCAAAGCAAACCCCTTAGACAAAATAATGGGCTATAATCATTGGTTATGGGATTAGAAAGACATGTTACCCATGCCTGAAGGTCCCCTCTAACTAAGGTCCATCTCACTTCCTACTTCTCTTTTAGGAATGGTGATTGATCTATGGGGTTATTCTTGTACCTTAAAGGGGTGGATTAATCTTGGAGTGTCAATGCAAAGTCATTGAAAGTGGTTGGTTTTAATCTAGACCAAGGATAGATATCATTAGGTCATAGTAATTGATGAGTGGCGAGGTACCCCTACACTCAACCATACGAATACGAGTGTTACATGCACGATCTGGTTGAACTCCACAGACAGACTAGTTGTGGCATTTAGGTCGCTGTTTGCTGTCTTCCCACTTGGACTAGTATTAGCTTTGTCACATATGGTTTAGTCCAGAGTGTGGTGTATGATTTGTTTCTAATCTAATGCTAGTCCTGAAGGTAGTGGAAAGTAATATTAACTAAGCTAGGAGAGAGAGGGTAAGAGAGAGTTTAATCTAGCCTAAGTGCGATGAGCATCCGTTTCTTGATTATCCGTACACATCTTGGACTTCGTGCATGACTACCATTGGGATTACCAAGAATAGATTCTAGGTACACTACTAGGTTACCAAGTAGTCACACTTAAATGCTCGTAATCAAGTCGTACTCATTCCGCATTTTAACATGAGATAAGGGTGAGAGAGACTAACTAGGAAAGCAGTAAATAATAATTAATTAAATAATTAAACTAAGTAAATGCTGCAATGATGAAGTAATATCGATCTTTATTGCTGGCCATGTGTGTGTCCAAGTACGTGACACTCAAATAAAGGATGCCGTACAATTACAATCACCACACTGCAGGCATACACTGGGAAATATTCTATCTCTGGAGGGATAAAACTACTAGAGTTTTGCTAAGGGACTAAAATCTAGATGTGAAACAAGGGAGAGCTACCTCTTATTTATAGAACTGATGGTGGGCTGCGATATCACGTATGCGATATCATGACTTGGCTGCGATATCGCATACGCGATATCATGGTTGCCCAAAATGACAACTCATCATACCCCCATGACTGAATAAAAACTCATCCTCGAGTTACAGTTATTACATAGTGGATAGGTATGGGATTATTAGATGGGAAGAAATGGGATTATGTCGTAGTGTGGAATGAAAACAAAATGAAGACACAACACAAACAATGTTCTACAACTACAAAATTGGGTGGAACTCATGTAGTTCCAGGTGGCGGTGGCTCCTCCATTGGTGCCTTTCCTTTGTCTTGTGCTTCAGGTTTTAAGGCTTGATGATGTTGAAGTATGGCCTAGAGCTTCTCCTCTTCAGTCTGAGGGTCTTGTGCCATCCATGCTAATGTTCCAATGTTTGATGGAGTTGGCACTTTCCACGGATAGGGTAGTTGCGGAAACATTTGATTGGCCTTGACATACCAAGTCGCGAACACCCGTTATTCCTCCTCATAGGCTTTGGCTTTATCCTTTTACTATTGAAAATATGCTAACCATCAAGCCAAGTTTGTTGCGACACCTTTCTATCCTTAGTAGCTGGCTTTCACCACCTCAAGTTCAGAATTTGCAACTTCTAGTTTCTCCAACAACTTCTTACGTTCTGCAAATTCTGCTTCATATTTGATGTGGGTGGTTGCTACCTACTACTCGAGCTCTATCCTCAAGCACCTTGCTATTAACATGGAAAGGTTGGCATATATCAGGTTCAACAACTCCATGTATTCTGTCAAATCCTGAATCCACAGGTCCTGACTCTTAACTTCCGCTTGGTGGGCTGAGGCATAGGTGTCCAATATGGCCCGCCAGTCAGTGTGTTGAGCACTAATAGTGTTGATCTAGGCCTTGGCCATATGGATCTCCCTCTCAAGGATTTTTTTGTACATCCCCACCTGATCTCAGAAGTGCTCCTTCAGCTTTTCATGTCGTTTAGCCTCATTTTACCACATGCTTATCTCAATAGCTGACTTTTGATGTATGGTGCGTACCTCCTCCATCAAGAGGGTTCAATTCTCTCTGGCTAAATGGCTTACGTCCCGGTTGACCCGGATGAATTTTTCTTGCAACTGATGAAAGTGTTCCTCAAGAACATTCTTTTGCTTTTCTACAATGGTCAACCGAAGGTTGTCAGTCGCAAGCTATTTATTTTCTTCTTGTAAGGCCTGAGTGCCTTAAGATGCGCATGATTTTGCGCTTGTGCTATGGAGGCATCCCAAAAAGCCTTCTCTTTTTCATCAGCAATCTTTTTATTCTCTGCAATTAGCTTGGTTAGTTACTCAGTTCTAAAATTATCTAGCTAGTCTACAGGAACAAATTGCAGAGGGTCCCACTATGCTGCTTGTAAGGCCATGAGATGCTCTTGTAGTTTCTGCACTTCTACTTCTGCATGCTCGGCCATCACTTCTGATAAGACCAACTTTCCCTTCATGAAAATGAGGTCTGACTAAATTGCCATAACATCCTGAAGGATGTCAAATAGGGATGTCATTACTTGCCTTGTTTGGAGCAATCGATCAAGCACATCCTCATGTTCCGCAGGAGTCATTGAGGTTCTGGCCAAAGTTTGAGCATCCCGTGCTCCTATGAAATCTGTCGATGTCACAACAGGTATGTTGAAGGATACTTTGATGTGGTCAGTGACCACTTCTACAGCTCCCATGACATTCTGGTGTTGCATGACCATCACAGTGGCCCCTTCACTAGTCTCTAATTGCACATGGAAAGATGCCGTGTTTCCTGAGACCTGTTGTGACCATCTACTTTCCCCTCCTCCTGTGTGAATAGAGACTTCACCCCTCGTGCGATCCAAAGAAACAGTGGGCTGTATGGCATCGTCAATGACACGGAAGAGGTTTGCGTCATCACGACTTCCCCAATTAACCTTCTCAGCGATGGCCCTAAGATGGCTCATCGACGGTCTATAGTCTTGCGGCAATGGTGGCTGATCTTGGCCTATGCTGGGCCCTGCTTCCTATTGTTGGCTGGTACCCATGCTTGGAGGTTGGTTGGGTCTTGCAAGTTGAGTTGCATTTGGTCTAGCCATTTTTTCTTCTTCTTGTTCTGGTCCCAGCTCTTCGCCAGTGCTTTTCCTTGGAGCTGGCGTCTTTAGCAATTTAGCATATGAAGCAGTCTGGGATTTTTGGAGGACATCATTAGTGTACCCCCAAATACTATCACGTTGGCAAAGCTTTCTGATAAGACAAGGGAAAGGCAACACCATCTTCCCTATCTTTCATTCCTCGAACTGCCTCAGGATCTCCGTTAAATATAGATGGGGCAGGTTAGCGTTAACCTTTCCCATCAACACTGCACATCCTCTAGCTGCATACATTGATATCCTTTTCAAGCCCTTTGTGGGGAAGAGGTGATATGTTCCAATTTTAATGTAAATCCTCTCTTCCGTCGTCAACTCACCAAATGTTTTATCTTTGCCATAAGCCTTTTTCAACTAATACTTTCACACATCAGGGTCTGAACGGGTGGATAACTGAGCAACTTTGGGCCCTGTATTCAAAAGGTTTAACACCTCTAAAATGGCCTGCGTGGAGAAATCAACTATCCACCACAGATATTGACAGTAGTGCCTTGCTCCCTATTGTGCCAGAATTGGTACATCTCTTCTAGGTACCAGGCACCGCTTTCAGAGAGGATAGGCCATAAGGGAGACCTTGTGAGGTGATCCCTAAGAGCCTCAGGAGTGAACTCTGCAAAATATTCAAAGTTCAATTCCACAATAATGTGGACTTTTCATGGATGGCCTGAACACACTCTCGGGGCAACATGGGATATTGTCCTTATTTAGGCGCTACAACAGCTCCTCCTTCTGCCTACCTAGACCATCCAGTAGGAGGTTCTTCTTGATGAATGTTGAATGATTGCTCCTGCTATTCTACATGTTTTCTAGTAGGACCTTGTCTTCCACCTCTCCAAGATCGTTTGCTCCCACCTTGAGTAGGACCTTCTTGTTGTTCACGTTTCAAGGCCATCTGCCATCACACAGGCCAAGTGTTAGTAAGGTTATTTTTAAAGTTAAGTTATACCTTACTTCTTGCCTTAATTAATGATCTTATTTTATCTCCATGTGATCTTTCCCAAAATTTTTGTAATAATGGGTCCCTTTTTACTTAGGTAGTTTTTTTTCAATTTTAATTTCCTGATATACCTAAGGATTAAATGATTTTTTGGCACAATTATTCTAATTGTTATAGCTAATTACCCTAAATGATGTCCTTTGGGAGATGATAAATTCCAAAAAATTTAGGCACGTTTTGGCAGATATCCCTCCCCCACAACTAAGCTAAACAGTTCGGGTTCAAGCAGGTTCAAACGGAATTAAAATTGAAGTACCAACGAGCGAGATATAGTGAGAAAAGCAAGGGTCGCTCAATCATAAGTCATAGAGAAAAAATTTGAAAACTCCCCTGTGTGAATGGAAAAAATGATGCTAAGTGTTGTGCCGGGGGGGGGGGGGGGGGGTTTTACCTATTTATAGGTTTTTGGGGACATGATATCGCATATGATACATCGTGTATGCAATATCATGTCCGACACGATATCACGTACGATACATCATGCATGCGATATTGCATACATGATATCATGTCCCTAGTGATATAAGGCACAACAAAAATACTAAATTTTTAAAAGATTTTCTTGAAATCAACATTGTAAGCTGAGGACATTAGGTTATTGTTAAGAAGTTATCGGGTAATTAGATGGTTTGGAAGGCATGAATAATTATGATGGTGTGGATTTTATCAATAAAACCTTGGGTGGTAAGAAAAAGGTGATGTGATGGTTCATGGGAACATTGAAATTCAGAGGGGTAATAGTAAGGAAAGAAAATCATTTTGAAAATTATGCTAAGGGTAAGAAATGGTGTGTGGAAGATGGGCATGAGTGCAAATCACAAAAATTACACAAGTGGGTCCTCCCCAAAGCAGGTTCCAACCTATAATGCCCTTGTGTAACCACACTTAAAAGTGTCCATGGGCACTAAAAGGGTTAAACGTAATCTACACTGATTCCACAAAACACACACATGTAAATATCACCAGAATGAGGTAAGTGAAACACCACAAAAATTTTGGCTAACACTTGAAGACAGAAATTAAGCTAAGTCATGTTGGTCCTTAGCATGACCAAGCTTGAAAGCCTCAAAATAGCATCAAACGAAGTCAAAGCAAGCAAGTAAAAGTTCCCTGGGACCCACAGAAGACTACGATGACATCAGGCATCAAGCTTGGCAAATCTTGAGCTCAAAATACTTTGTTTTCACTAAGTATGCATCCTGTATGTGGGCCTACACATGCCTAGCGTAAGGCCCAGCGTAGAGAGACTTTCGGGCCCCAGAAATGAGTTAAAACGTGCCAGAACTGAGCGTCTGGACCCCCCAGGACCTTCCCCAAGGTCCCCAGTAGGTCTCAGGCACTTGAAAATCGAATTTTGGGCTCCAAATGATGGCCTTTCATTCCTATACGCCCCAGCGTATGCTACAGTGCCCCAGCATATGCTAGAGTGTCACAGCATATGCTACAGTGCCTCAACGTATGCTACAATGCCTCAGCGTATGCTACAGTGTCACAGCGTATGCTACAGTGCCCCAGCGTATGCTACAGTGCCTCAGCGTATGGTACAGTGTCACAGCGTATGCTACAGTGCCTCAGCGTATGCTACAGTGCCTCAACATATGCTATAGTGTCACAGCGTAAGCTACGGTGCCTCAGCGTATGCTACAGTGTCACAGCGTATGCTACAGTGTTTCAGCGTATGCTACAGTGCCTCAGCGTAAGGCCCATCGTACAGCAACTTTTGAGCCTCAAAAACTCATCAAAACATGCCAGAATCGAGCGTCCAGACCCCCCAGGACCTTCCCCAGGGTTCCCAGTAGCTCTTGGACACCTAAAAATCAATTTTTGACCTTAAAATGAAGCATTTGCATGTGTATACGTTGGGTACATTTTTGGCTTACGCTGGCATGCTATACGCTTACGCTGGCATCCTCTACGCTCAGCATCCACAGCGTATGCGCCCGCCGCACAGCGTATATGCCAGCAAATGTAACACTTGTAAATTAAATCCGGCCTGATGTAGCATATACGCTGGAGCTTATACGCCCAGCGTATACGCCCAGCGTATACGCCCACGTGTCTCCCAACCTGAATTTCCTGGTAAAACCCGTCTATAAAAGGCCCATTTTTCCATGAAATCGGGGTCGGAGGGAGTGGTCGGCAAAAATTTACCAGAGCAGACCCAAGAGCAATTACGCTGCAAACTAGGTCCTAAAACCCTCTTACGCTGGAAGTCCTATACGTTGAGCACAGTCTCTACGCTCCGCCTACCGTGCAAACCAGCCGCATCCCTGCACCCACCGGGGCTTGACGTCCACCTTGTGTTCAGCCACAACTGCGTTAGACCGGTGCACTACATTTCCATTTCATAATACAGTTTACAGTTTACGTTGACTTCTTGCATGTGTTTCTGCTTACGCTTGTTTACATTTACGCTCTGATTACGCCGCCTACACTCTGTTTACACTGTTTACGCTGTCGGCATCCTGTTTACGCTTTACGCCCAGTTTACGCCCTGTTTACGCTATGTTCAAGTTTACGCTTAGTTTACGCTGCGTATATCAGTTTATGCTGTTTACGCTGTTACGCCATTTACATTTTGCTTACGTCCTGTTTTCATTGTTCGCTCCGTTTTACGCCCGCTACACCGTTTACGCATAACCCAACGTATAACACTTCGGTGACGCTCGGGGAAATCCTTGTCTGATCCGCGTGCGGACCACTCAAGGTACTCTACCTTCGTGCATTCCAGCTCGCCCTCAGGTGAAGGTAGGATCATCTGTGCACGTCCTGCGATCCCACGGTCTCTGTTTTCCCTTCCAGTCGGGGACCGACGATTTCAGGCGGTATAGTAAGAATTCTATGTTACACACGACATGAGTTACAATTACACGAATAGTGAGATGAAATGAAGTATAGAAGGGATCGTAGAGATTGGGACACAAGGTAATTGACCCAGGGCATAGTGAATCCTGCATGTAAAGCATGATTAAGATGTCATTAACCCATCGTTCCAAGATCAGGACCAAGTCCATTCCTCTAATTAATGACATCACATTGTTTCATCCCATGATGAACAACTATGAGAGTACCATAACAAGAAGGTATACGATCACTTGGCGTTTTGTTCAAGGGAGGATTGATTTTGTTTTGTGGCACTTTGTTTTTCTTTTAACCCAATTTTTTGAATACTGAATCTAGAGAAGACGCCAACCTTCACGCATGGGTGCATGTCTTTCCAGTGGGACCCTCTAGAACAACATTTGATTTTTGAGTGCCCTTTTGATTACTCTTACTCCCATTTTTTCGTTAGATCTACAAGGATCTTAGTACAACCACGTTTCATGATAACTCTCACAGACGTCACCAGAGAGAACCCACAAGTCCCCTTGATGTCACACCCTAATCATTCTCTCTTGGTCCATCCTTCTCCATTCTGGGTATAATGAACACAAAATTAATTTTAAGTTTTAAGAATGTCAAGGATTTCATTGTACCCTCAAACAGAACCTATTATTTGTAGAATGGATGAGTGGGTGTAATGGGCTTACTGTCCAAATAATTGATTGTTTGAGACTCGATAACATAGAACACACCTCAACCAACGATCCACATGAGTGTTTTCTTCATAGACGAGATTACTTACAAAAAATGTAAAAAGAGAAAAATACTAAAAAGATAAAAGACGAAAAGATAAAACAAGAATTTGAAAAATGAAAAACTAGAAAACAAAAATTGAAAAATTAAAGAAAATAAAAAATATTTATTAATCCTGCTTGTTATTAAAATGGGGGATATCCCCCATAACTAATCAGTTGAGGATGACAAGGATTAATAAATGGAAGGTGAGGATCCTTGCATGTTGGAAATATTTAGGCTTGGTCATATTTACCCCATCAGGGTTCACACACTTGATTATAATAAGCATAGTGGGGCAATTTATATGATGTAGTTCTTGGATAGCGAGTTGACCCACTATGATGTTTGTGACTAGAAGATGGTATGCAAGGATCGGGTTGTCGCTCTCCATGTCTATGTTCATTGGGCTGTATGATTGTTGGAGTGTGAGTCGGTGGCCCTGATGAAGTTACATGAGGTGTTGGGTTCGAAGATAAGGGTGCACCACAGTGTGGGACTTGTGCTGAGTTGGAGGATGCAGTGGCCTTGGAATTGTGTTGTCCCTTCTTGCGGTCATGTTTAAAGAAGGGACACTTTGGATGTCGAAGAGGCTTTTCACTGCTGTTGGAAGTAGTAGCACAAGTAATGTTCATGGGTTGTTGCTATGGTGCAGGTACCTTAGGAATAGTTGGTGGTGATGTATAAGGAGAGAAAGGATGAGAATGTTGAAAGTTAGAATGCGTATAAGATACACAAGGTGGTGGCTGTGTTAGAGGCATGGGCTGATAGTATTGAGGAGAATGGTACTGTGGTGAGATAGAGTATGTTGTCCTAGCTGGAGAAATAGGATGTTGAACACGATAAGCGTTTAGGTTCGAATGATACAAAGGATGTCTCTAGTCTAAGGGTGGTCTCCCCCACAACTGGAATTGTTGCCACTGTGATCAAACACAGTATCTCTGTACAAACTCTGGATGTAATGTATTTCCCCAATGCTCATGTAAATGTAACAATATTGGACATTGGCCCTTGGGGTGATCGTATAGGCATATGTTGCATTCATACGTATGATTGGCAGTTGAGCTCCTATTTTCCTATGTTACATGCACGATTCGGTCGAACTCCGCAGATGGGCTAGTTGTGGCATCTAGATGGTTAGCCTTAGGTCGTAGTTTGCTGTCTTCCCACTTGGACTAGTATTAGCTTTGTCATGTATGGTTTAGTCCAGAGTGAGGTGTATGATGTGTTTCTAATCTAATGCTACTCCTGAAGGAAGTGGAAAGTAATATTAACTAAGCTAGGAGAGAGAGGGTAAGAGAGAGTCTAATCTAGCCTAAGTGCAATGAGCATCTGTTCCTTGATTATCCATACACATCTTGGACTTCATGCATGACTACCACTGGGATTACCAAGCGTAGATCCTAGGTACGCTACTGGGTTACCAAGTAGTCACACTTAAATGCTCGTAATCAAGTCTTACTCATTCCACGTTTTAACATGAGATAAGGGTGAGAGAGACTAACTAGGAAAGTAGTAAATAACAATTACTTAAATAATTAAACTAAGTGAATGCTGCAATGATGAAGTAATCTCGATCTTTATTGCCAATCATATGCATGTCCAAGTACGTCACACTCGAATAAAGGATGTTGTACAATTACAATCACCACACTACGGGCATACATTGGGAAATATTCTATCTCTGGAGGGATAGAACTACTAGAGTTTTGCTAAGGGACTAAATCTAGATGCGAAACAAGGGAGAGCCGCCTCGTATTTATAGAACTGGCAGCAGGCTGCGATATTGCGTATGTGATATCGCGACTTGGCTGCGATATTGCGTACGCGATATTGCAGTTGCCCCAAATGATGGCTCATTAGTAATCATAAAATCCACAAGGAATTTCATGTGACCATGATATGGGACTTCATCCACTCTCCACCTCTTCCATATCTCAGCTCACTACCTCTTTTCATGTTCTATTCACTGTCTTAGTTTGATGCATCAAAATTTTTAGATAGTCTCTTTGGTGATTTTGTCCTTAAATTACTATAACCATTAGTCACCCATGGGGCCCATAGACTCATTGGTTTGAGGACATGCAAGGGCATGAGCCTGCTATGACAAGGACCCACTTACATACTCCTTGGTTTGGTTCCTTATCTCTTAGGCATTTGTGCATTCAAATCTTTTGTGATCTACATTGGTTATGCCTATTTGTATGCTCCTTCATGGCATTTCTTAATCATTTTCCTAATAAAATTTCCTTTTTTTTGAAATTATCTAGCCCTCTTCATGCATTTCATTGTGTTCTTAGCTTTTTGGGCTTCATTTGGACTTTAGTTTTGCATGAAAACTCTTCATTTTTTCCTTAATTTTCAAAGTTGAAAATTCTATCTTTCTACTACAAAACAGGGCAAAAATTCTATAAATAGCACCTAACACTTTAAAAATTTTTGCCATTTGCTCACAAACAAGGAAGGATTTTTTGTAATTTTTTGAGCCCAAAACCTTCTAGAGCCCATATCTTTCACACTACTTGTTTGATTAACCTTGTTCTTTATTCTTGTAGCTACCAAAGGTGAGCTTTACATCATGGAGGTCATAAACCTTAGATTTTTGATGATTTTTTTTGAATTTTTTCTAACTCCCACAAGGTTTAACTAATAAAATAATATTAAAATCACTAATATAAGAAAGTTAAAACTTTTCAATGAACTTTGATAGACATTAAAATAAAATAATAATAAAATAATATTAAAATAATCAAATCTACCATGATCACAACTTAGCCAAGTGTAACTAATCTAAGAGATAAGGTATTCAAATGTTAAAAGTTACACACCAAACACTAATCCTTGATCATGTTGTGGTTATAGATGGCAACAAGATTGAAACACTTGTAGGAAGGAGGATCATCCCAACCAAAGGACAAGTGGACTAGAACTATAAGGAGCCAACAAGAATAACCCTAGAAGTAGGTAGTAGAAACCCATGCAATAGGACCTCTTCAAGAGGATCCCAAAGTGGAATCTGTTCATCAGATTCCCCAAGCTGAAATAGAGCAATCCCACTAGGATGAGGCATTGGAACCAAGGCTAAGCCTTGAGGTCACATTAATGGATGCTTGCCTTAGGTAAACTCAGCTTAGGGATATTCAACATTCAGTTCTCCAAGAATTGAACTTTGGTACCTTCCTAGACTTTGCCCTTGAAGATGTTAAAACCCAACTTCAAAGCTCTCCCATGTAGGGGGAGTGGTACATGGAAGAGACCTATCTCTTTTGGAATAATAGGTAGCCAGATGCCACTATGAAGATCAAGGACATAAGTGTGTCCTACTCAATGAAGGCCATCTCTAAGGCTCTTGGCTTGCCTGAAACTAGGACCAATCTGGTAGAGATCTCTACACAAGCAAACCCAAAGGTAAAAAAGAAGTGGTTCCAATGGTGATACGGAGTGGATTGCAAAGAGTGTGATGTACTCACCATGGCAAAACCTGTGTATTTCAAGATAGCATCCTAGTAGCTCAATCTGACGGTGAGGTCCAATAAGGTGATTGACTTCTTTGCCTGTGCATGCATTGCTTTGAGTAGAAAATTCCTTGTTAACCTTGCATAACTAATCTATCTAGAGATAGAAAAGTAGTTTAAAGAAAATCAACATAGAAGGAAGGCACTCCCCTTCCCATGCCTCATCTAGAAATTATGCTCGCTATACTAATGACACATTGAGACATGCTCCTATTGCCTCTTGGGTGGAAATGATGAAGGACAAGGTCCCTATCATGACTAAGGAAGAGGATTAGCCACCACCACCACCTACTCATGAAATTATTTCAAAGGTGTGTGCTACTATGGAATGCATGCAAAAGCTCCAACAACAACTCCTACAGTAGTAGCAAGTAGGTCCAATTGGTGATCCATCTATCTACCGACTAGCATTGAGCCATCTGAACAAGGTAACTCATATGATAAGTTGGTTGGAGGATATGACACCAACTTTCTCTACCCAATGAATGTAGGCACCTATGTGCTCAACTTCGAGTGTCCAAGAGGTAACAATGTCCATGCCAAGACAATAGAAATTTCTAGAAATCTCTAGAAATGCTGCTACTTTCTTGGTGCACTTGGAGGAAGGAGATGGGGCAACTATCTTGGTGATGTAGCATCAAGGGCAAGAAATAGTGATCAAGGTGGTGGAAAATTGAGTGGACAAAGCCCTAAATGTTCTTGTAGCATCTATGTAGGATAGTACTACACTTAAAGATGTGCAAACGTCTGTAGGAATGTTTAGTGGAAGATTTAACATGACCTAGCATAAGGAATTGCTGGAATGATTAGTGGGAACCTAGCAACTAATTTTATAGGTATTTGACCTTCTAAATGACATCACTGCTATCTAGTTGATGCTATTCGAGGCAAGGGGCAGGTGCATCATCATAGAGGCTCAACTTGAAATAACTAGATTTGAGAATCAATGCCTGGCTACAAAGGTTGCTAAACTTAGAGCCCGCCTCACTGATCCAATGGTACTTAGCCAAGTAGTGATTAGGGATGAAGCTTTTTAGCAACTTTAGTCTAAACATCAATAGGCTGAGTACGCAAAGGAGTTGGTGATACATGACTAGTTTGTAGTTGATGCAACTGTCTATAACATTTAGAAGGACTTGTTGGAGGTTTGTTAGGAGAATGCAAATCTTACTAAGGACAATCATTTCTTGCATACTACTAAGGCCTAAAAGGAAAAAATAGTTGAATACATGAGAGAGCAACAAGAGTAGCTTGCCAAGGTGATAGTGGAGTTGAGGAGGTTGGTAGCTAAGAACTATAATCTCTTGATGGAGGAAGTCTGTGCCCTATACTAGAGATCTACAATCAAAATCATTGCCTAGAAGAATGAGGCCCTAAAATTTGAACAAGTTAAGAATTACTACAAGGACTAGGTTGGTTTGTAGAAGGAGATCAATAAAAAGGAAATTCAATTGGCAAAGGCAAATGTGAATGAGGCCCTCTAGTAGCTCCAGCAAGGAGGTGATGTGTGGCAACCTATCTTTGATGGGCTAAATGCGTAGAACAAATCTAAAATCTACTTCAAGGAGATGCAAATCAAGGAGATGACTGAATACATGGAGCTCACCAACCTCTGCTATGTAAGCTTGGTAATGTTGAGTGCTGGAAGGCCAAGGTCATATTTGGAAAAGCAAGTGGCCAGCTCGTACTAATTGTATGAAGTTGAGTTCAAGCATCATAAGGATACTAAGCAAAAGCTTGAAATGGCAAATGATGAACTTGATGTTCTTAAGCAAGGCTTCACTAATTGGAGATCCATAGTTGAGAACTTGGCTAGAAGGTTGAATGACTACTAGGAGCTGTAGAACATTGTCAAAGCATTTGACATTGAAAAAAAAAACAATTTGTAGCCTCATTTATTAATGTGAAGTAGCTATTCTCTATAATGCCTTGTCCTTAGGATGTTTTGATACCAACCCACATTGGTAATGCTACATGAATCATGTATGATCCCATGAGTAAGCAGGAGAATATGAAAGAATTATTCGATGGTTTTCATTTTCCACTAGAAGATGTAGTTGTAGTTGGACAACCACAACCGTAGCCTCAACCACAATAGCTACGTGCACCTAAAGTAGGAGAATGTTCTTTGGCACCTCAAGAACCTCCATTTCCTTGGACCATTTGATTTCTTTTCCTCATCTTCAAGCTATCAAAGGAGCTGTGCTATTAGTTTTTGTCATGGTGTTCAATTTTTTTGTCATGAACACCAAATTTTGTAATGATTGCAAATTTGTACACTTGGGAACTTAGTGTTTGTTTGTGTGTCAATAGTTAGTCAATAATCCCATACCTTTCCAAAATTTTGTAAAAAACTTGTTCCTCCTTTTGTTCACTTGAGGACAAATTTTCATTTAGTCATGGGGATATGTTGAGTCATCATTCATGGGCTACATTGATAAGATCTCATTAACACAATTACATTAAATTAAGGTTTGAAGCATTGACATGTATCCATCGATGTAGTGTCTTTTCTTGCCTATAAATATGTGCTCGTGAGTCACATTTAAGGCATCCATTCATTAGTATCTAGTTAAACACTTGCATTTTCATTTTTCCAATGTTAGAATATTTTTTGAGTGCTCATAGTAGGAGTGAGAAGTATATGGATCTTTATTTGAGCACTGATGTACCTGAGCACCTTGGTGTGATCAACAATAAGGATGAGCTTTCTTCATAAACCTTGTAGCACTTAGACTTAGCTTAATGTTTACTTAATGCATTTATTATTCTTGCACGTTACTTTAATGCATTTAATTAATTAACTAAATTTGAATAATTAAAGCACATAAGTACAACCATCTCAAGCATACACTTAACACTTGGTAATTCTAGTAGTGCTTAATGTTTGGTAACCCAGTAGTGTTATAATGTGTTCAAGATGTGTATGGTAGATGGAAATGCATGCTTATTTTAGGACTACTTAAGTACTAATTACTTGTTAGATTAAGTAGACATTTAATTACTTTATCTTTGGCACTTAGGCTATTCAAAAAATAAATATAAAATGATAAAAATCATATGCCTTAGTTAGACTTAACCATACCTTTGCGCTTCATAAGTGAAACTTAAAAGACAATGATCATGTTCATTAGATTCAATACCTAGACCCTTCATATGGTTGGGCATAGGGATTGCTCACTGCTCATCATCAATGATTAAACATGTGATGTATTTTAACTTTTTTTTTTGCTTATTATTAATATTTTTTTGGATTTGACACCCCTATCCCCCTCCAAATCTCCTCTCCACATGCACCCTACTTCCTTGCCCCACCTCCAAAATCTACTCCTAGTTTCAATAACCCTCCTTAGAAATGAAGTGTTAACCTAGTAGTAAGACTATTGATTTGGAAGGTCTAAGTTATGGGTTTGATTTTGGTGGCCAACACTAAGTTATAAAAGTTTTAATTTGACTATATGTCTTGAGGATAAACATTTAAGAAAAAAGAGTTTTCACTTTAAACATCCCTCCTTTCAACACCCCTTATCTATCCTAATTTATCTATATCATATTAAAAGGTGATTGTGCATTTATTTTAGTAAAAGTTATATGCATGAAAGTGAAGCAATGTAACTTATAGAAATAACATTTTCTTTTGATTTCATAAGATTTTTTCACTTTAATAAAATATCTTCATACATCCTTGAAATGCTCTCAAATACATTGTTATAAATATTTTTGCGGCAAGGTCGGTGGGTGTTAAAACCCCAAAATAATTGTAAGGTACATCTTTAGATATATAGTCCAATAGAACTTTATAGCTTAGTATTGCCTACTAGAATTGAACCCATGACTTGGAGTTTTCAAATCAAGAGTCTTACCACTAGGCTAACACCTCATTGTTTCATTATTATACTTTGAATTCTCAACATTATATATTTCTATAGTTTCTTGTTTCAAAATTTACAAAGGTAACTACTCCAACTATGTGACAGATATATAACATTACTTAAATATGATATTCACTTATCATATTAGTTATATGTCTTAGAATATACCTATAATTAAATTACTTCAAGTTAGACTTAAATATAGAATTCAAGAAAAAAAACTTGCTTCGAATTTTAAGCTAAAATTATTAACCTTAGATCACTTCCTTAATGAGCTTTTTAGGATTTTAAGACTCATCAAGAA
Source organism: Gnetum montanum (assembly GCA_015680685.1). Classification (NCBI taxonomy): domain Eukaryota; kingdom Viridiplantae; phylum Streptophyta; class Gnetopsida; order Gnetales; family Gnetaceae; genus Gnetum; species Gnetum montanum. Next base: position 450,116 of record MNCI01005166.1, on the reverse strand, counting down.
TATATAAAACCTTTTAATTTTTTTTTCATTTGTGTAATAGATCATCTTAGGTGTAATAAAAATGGAATAAAGCATCATCATTTCTATTTCCGCTTAAAAATATCTAGATATTATTTATTATCTTCTATTGTTTGTCTATTTGCATGAAATCTTGAATTTGAAAGGCTTTTTAAAAAGGATATCCATAACAAACCCTTTAGATGGCCTTCCTACAAGATTTTTAATGGAGGTCTCATCTTTTCTTTTTAACACATAATGCTTTAGGTTGTTTATATTTTATTATTTGGTTCTAGTGTTTTTTAATGTTAGTACGATAAAGGTGCTAAACTCTTCTTTTTGTAGTATTGTCCATGGTTTTTATTTGTTGTAACCTTCTAATCCAAAACTATCTTGATTATTGCTAGTTACTTTGTTCATAAAATTATGACATTATAACAGAATAAATGTTGTTTATAGCTTGAAACATTGTAGTAGCAAAATTTTTGAATAAAAAAATTCATAGCCTAATATATAAAAGGGGGTATTACCTAGAGAGTCAATGCTAGTCACATAAAGTAAGGGTTTAGAAAGGTTGATAGATAACCAAAAGTCTTAACTTCTTTTTAAGTGATTATGTTGAAGTAAATACCTAGGCCTTATGACTTCAAAAATAAATACCTTACTATTATTTCAAATAGTGATTCCTATTTTGTAATTAACATATAACCCCTCATTATAGGACCACATGGTATCATGTTATAGTTGTTCATATGTGATTAGACTTGGTTGGGGGTCACAAGGGTGTGTAGCTAGTGATGATATCATAATGATATATTCTTTAAGATCTTATGATTCTATGCTTATGGTTATAATTTACCATGGATATGCATACTAATCTTGCTAGATGTGTAGTATATTGTTTATGGTTGGCAGGGAATGAAGGTTGTGGAGAAAGATTCCACATTAGTAGGTATGATCTTGATATTTGTATTATGGTTATGAATTATAGTTTTGATATCAATATTGTTTAGTAGATCATGTTATGTGATTATAAATAAGTGTTGTTTGCTCGATCATGCTAGGATGCTATGATGATTATTGTGTGATACATGTTAGAGTCATATGGTTAATTAGCATGTGTTATGGTGCTATATGATTTTATGGTTATGTTGTAGATGAGATATGATGTTTATGACATTGATCAATATTTTTTTAGAGGATGGCTTCATGTGAGCATTCTATGGATTAATAAATGGAATATTCAAGAGTAAATTCTCTATTTTGGATCTTGACCAAGTTCACAATTTACTGATATAACCATTATTTCAAAAATATATATGGAAAAAATAAACATTTCTATTTGAATAGTATCAATGGAAGCTTTAATTTAAAGGAAAACTATTTATTTAGTGTTATTTCTCTTAGTTACAATGCACAATTAGTAGAGCACAAATGGATAGTATCATCTAAGGGTTGAAATAGGTAGATGACTCAAAATTTCTCATGAAGAATGAATATGTCAATTGTACAATACAAATAGCACTAAAGTTAAATACCATATTTGCAAACAACACATTCATTTGTTACAAATGTTACCAAGAACACTTAATAATTTTCTTAATGATGTTTTCAAAACTTGTAGCATGTATATTTATATTATTCAATAAATCTAGAGGGTCTACAAGCTTAATAAAATTTCCAATTTCAATTTCAAAATACATAGATCTTAATAATTTCTCAACAACCTTTTTTTATATAGCTAATTTACAATAGCTTGATTCTAGTAACAAAATTTAGAACACATGTAGAATCCTTCATGTTGAGACATTCAAAATCCTTCTAAATAATTTGTAATCTTATAAGTCAAATCCTTTTTAAACCTTGATATGTTGTGTGCAAGACATCCTATACAATTTTTGATCTAATCATTCCTTCAATTAAAAGAAATATTAAGTCACTTACAGTATACCATACAAGGGTCACTCCAGGGATGTTCTTTGTTAATGCACCTATGTTATCCTCCATGTGCATTCTAGTAAAAGGTAAGCCCCTCCACTTATAGCATAAGAATATTAGAGAATATTTTGGTACTTTATTATCTATAACAGATTACCTAGCTAGATTTGTTGAGTGTGAAAATGAAATGTGACTTCTTGAGATTAGAGACTAGACCTATACTAGTGGGCAAGTAGGCTGAGTCTCTAAGGCCACGATCATAGATCATTAGATGAAGTCCTTGGTGATCTAACGAACCCTTCCCATACAGTGACTCTATCCCTCTTTCCTTTCTATAAATGGAGTCCCTAGAAACCATTATCAAGTACTAACTACTCTTATTTGATGGTAACTCATGCATGCAATGGCTTCCTCTTCTTCTTATCAACCCCTAAATGTACTTGATATTGACCGATCTTTCACTAATTTTTGTTCTTATGTATACCATCATCATTCAAGGTAGTTCACTCTCGACCAACAAGTTCCTAGCTTAGTTGCATCCTACTTTGCTTGTCATTGTTGTCCCCCTCTACTTGGTCCAGGAGGGGGACACAAAAAATCTCCTATGCCAACTATCCAATTCATGGCCTTCGACATCATTCTTACTCACTTATTATAGTTTAGTTAAGGTGTTCCAAGTGCTATCTGTACATCTGGTACTCCCGTTGACCAAGTGGTAGCTTCATAGGTAGCTCTAGGGCTAACTAGGTTAAGTAAGATGCTACCGTGAACAATATTTACATCCTCTTGATTGATAATTACAATGGAATGACTCTGGAGTTATCCAGTTATCCTAGTTATAAAATATGCAACTTACCTTAGGAATGAATCTGTATGCCACCTACCACTAAATGGATTTATATCGAGCATGAGTGAACTAGCAGACTAGAATTAGTAGTTTTGGAAAGGGGCTTTAAATGGGAAAATATTGAATCACTTATAGTATATAGGTTTATCAAATTGAACTTGAAATTTTTTCCTTAAGTCCTTAAATCTCTTAGATCAATTTCAAAATTCATTTTAAGGTATCACTTAATGTTCCCTTGGATCTCTCATATCAATTTCATAATTCATTTTAAGGTATCACTTAATGTTAGTTCAATAGAATTGTACTTGTGTCATAGAGTTATGAAATAGTAAAAAAGTCTTAATTATCTTTTTTCTTGTTCTCTTGAACTTTCTTTCCTTTGACATTATCCAAATTAGCAAAATTTGGAAGATTAACATAACCTATATCTGCCAAATTCCATAGCTCTAAGATTTTAATAACATTTTCATCCTCATGTAAGAAAATAATTATGTAGAAAATTGGATTGTATAAGTAATCAAAGTATAGAATGTGGAAGCAAATGGAACTGATCTCCAGCCATTGATGCCTTCGATTAATCTTGGTGTTCAAATTCTTCTTTCACATTGTTGCTCTACAATGGTGGTGTATGCAACCTCCAAGCATCTATGAAAGGGACCAAAACTACAATCCTGCTATGATTCCTTGGTACCTTTGTTCTTCCATCAAGAATAAATTTATAGGCCACAGAATCAATTACCATGAGAAAAATTTTAAAAATAAGAGATCCAAAACCCCATCCAGATGTGGAAGCCACCCGATCGCAAACTCAAAAACATGTTATCCATTATTGGATATGGAGGCCACCTTAACGCCAACACAGAAATGAGGAAGTGCACTATCAACAATGCGTAAATGTGTTGACATGGATTACAATCTCCCAATTGGTCTCCATATGTAATCAAATTAAGATTTCAAGAAATAAATGCATGAATCATGGCAATAGTTTCTCTCAATGTGAGTATTATCTTCCATGTATTACAATGTATTATCTCTCAAAACTTAATTCCTTATATGGTAACTTAACTTTCTGAATAAACCCGATGTTCATTCTAGGTCCGGCCATATGTGTATTTTCTCTAATAACTGTATGCAAAAACCATATGAGAAAACATCACAGCTGAATAAGAATTTCATTAAGACTATAAAATTGTATGTACAACAAATTACATTATGGAACCAAGTCCCATATGTACTACCTGATCCTTAAATGACTTCAGTGGCATTCCTTTTGTCAAAGGATCAACTATCATTAATTTAATGCTTATAGGCGCAATGACCACTTTGTTTTCTTTAATGTGTTCCCTTATGGTTAAGTACTTTATATCGATATGTTTACTTCGAGTGCCATTCATTATTCTTAGTTATAAAAATAGTAGCTGAATTGTCACAAAATATTCTTAATGGCCTAGATATAGAATCCACAATTCTAAGCCTTGTTATGAAACTCTTTAATCATACATCATGTGAAGTAGCCTCAAAATAAGAAATGAAATCTGCCTCCATTGTGAAAGTAGCAATCAAATTTTTCTTTCTACTCCTCCAGGATATAGCCCCTCTAGCTAGCATAAAAACATAACTAGATGTGGATTGTTGTGAATCAACACAATTACCAAAGTTTGAATAGGAGTAGCCAATCACCTCCAAGAAGTCAATTCATTTATACATAAACATGTAGTCTTTTGTTCCTTGAAGGTACCTCATCACTTTCTTTGTAGCCCTCCAATGGTTAATACTTGGATTACTTTGATATCTATCCAACATTCCCATAGCAAATGCAATGTTAGGTCTTATGCAGACTTGAGCATACATAAGGCTTCCAATAGCTAAAGCATATGGAATTTTCTCATCTGACTCTTCTCTAAATCATTCCTAGGGCATTGGTTCAAATTGAACTTTTCACCCTTCATAATGGGTGTTATACTTGGTGAGCAATCTTTCATTTGAAACCTCTCTAAAACTTTATTAATATAGGTTTCCTGCGATAGTCCCAGAATACATCTAAATCTATCCCTATGAATCTAAATGCCAATGACATAAGATGCCTCACCTAGATCCTTCATGTCAAAATTTTTAAAGAAAGTATTTCACCTCATATAGAAATCCACTATTATTGGTTGCAATAAGGATATCATCCACATATAGAATAAGGAAATAGATTTTGCTCCCATTAACCTTCTAGTATATACATTGATCCATGATGTTTTCTACAAAAACAAATGAAGTGATGATACCATGGAATTTTAAGTACCATTGAGGGGAGGCCTATTTCAATCCATATATGAATTTCTTGATCTTGCATACCAATTTCTCATCATGACTAGAGAAAAATCCTTCAGTTTGTTTCATATAAACCTCTTCCTCTAGATCACCATTAAGGAATGATGTTTTGACATTCATTTGATGTAATTCAAGATCAAAATTGGCAACCAATGTCATGATAATGAGAAGGGAGTCCTTCTTAGATACAAGAGAAAAGGTCTCCTTGTAATCTATTCCCTCTTTCTAAGTGAACCTTTTAACGACAAGTCTAGCCTTATATCTTTCAATGTTACCCAATGAGTCTTTCTTAGTCTTGAAGACCCATTTTCATCCAATGGCTTTTACACCATTAGGAAACTTGACAAGATCCTAGACTCCATTAGAGTTCATCTTATCTTTCATGGCATCATACCACAAGTTAGATTCCTTCTAACTCATGGCTTGTGAAAACATTTCAGGATCATTTTTGGCTCCTATGTTGTAGTCAAACTCCTGTAGATACACCATATAGTCACTAGGAATCATTGATCACCTTACTATAGTAGATCTTCTTAATGTTGGTTCATCATTCTCTTGAGGATCATGATGTTCAATAGGTTTTGGTATTTGTTATTCGACTGGATCTACTACATCAACAGTTTGTGAAACTTCAATGACTAGTTGTTGTTCATTAAGCATTTGTGCTCTAGGCATATTATGCACAACAATCAATCTATATTTGAAATACTTGGTTTAGTGTCTGTATGATCCATCTCAGGAACAATGTTCCAAGATCTACTACTTCCACTAATCAAGTCATTCTCAAGAAATTTAGAATTCCTTGATTCCACAAACCTAGTAGTATGTGATGGGTAATAAAATCTGTATCCCTTAGATTATTTAGCATATCTAATGAAATAACCAATTATGGTCTTGGGTCTAGGTTCTTTTCTTGTGGATTATAGACTCTTACTTCAGACGAGCATCCCCAAACCCATACATGTTGCAAACTTAGTTTCCAACCTTTCCATAATTCAAATGGTGTCTTTGGGATAGCCTTGATTGGAACTCAGTTTAATATATACACCATCATCTTGAGAAATTCATTCCACAAGGACTTAGAAAGCTTGGAGCTACTAAGCATACTCTGCACCATGTCCAATAATGTTTAGTTTCTTCTTTCTGCCACACCATTCTGGTCTGGAGAACGAGGTAACAATTCCATGCTCTTAAAGAATCTTAGTTAATGGACTAGGTGCTTCTCCATTATCAGTATATCTACCATAGTATTTACCACCTCTATTAGATCTCACTAACTTTATTTGCTTACCACATTATTTCTCTACTTTAGCCTTAAATATCTTAAAGGCATCTAAAGCTTCACTCTTGTTATGAAGTAGGTAAAGATACATATATCATGAGTAATCATCAATAAAGGTAATGAAATTTTTTTTACCATATGCATCCATATCTGGAGTACAAATATCTATATGTATGATCTCTAATATGTCTAAACTCCTCTTGGCATCTTTCTTTGATATATTAATTTTCTTTCCCTTTATGTAGTCCACACAAGTGTCAAAGTTAGTAAAACCTAGAGTACTAAGTACTTCATCATTTACTAATCTCTTTATTCTCTCAATAGAGATATTTCCTAATCTAAATTGCCACAACATAGAGGATTCATCATTCATAACACATCTCTTAATTCTAGCATGAACATGCATCGAAGTATAAGAAGTTTCTTTTTATAAATTAATTTTGAAAAGACATTTGTCAATATACCACTTTCAATAAGTTTAGATCTATAATATAAACTAAATATAGTGTTTAAAAAATTAAAGGAAAATCCTAATGATACAAGCCTTGAAACAAAAATTAAATTCCTTGAAAAATTTAGAATATAAAATGTCTTTTCCAATTCTAAAACAAAACCACTGCTTAAAACTAATTTGCATGTTCCAATTACCTCCACATGTGAGCACATCTTATTGCCTAAATAGATGCATGACTCACTTTCTACTAGCTTCCTTAGGTTTTGCACCCCCTGCAAGAAATTGGTAACATGGATTGTAGAACTAGAATCAATCCATTATGTGTCATGACCAACATCAACCATATTAGATTCAAAAAAAAAAGTTAGAGTTGAGTACTTTTCTTTTTAATCCATTTCTGATATTTAGAACAATCCTTCTTTTATGTGCCCTTTCTTTTTGCAAAAAAATAAAAATAAAATAAAAACAAACAAACACCTAGTTAATATTAGCTTGTGTAGGAAATTTGACCTTCCACTTGCCTTTGGCTTGTTCTTTGTTCTTTCCTTGTGTAGCCAGATGCACACTTTCTTTTGCTTCCATAGCAAGTCTCCCCTCTTCTTACACACACATGGTCATTAGTTCATTAATTGGAAATTTGTCCTTGTGTGTGTTATAAGAAATCTTAAAGGGTTCATATTGCAGTGGGAGTGTGTTTAAGATGTAGTGCACAAGGAAAGATTCTAACATCTCAACCTCAAGTGTTTTGAGTTGAGTTGCTATATCTCTCATTTGCATGATGTGCTCATGCACACCACAAATTTTAGTAAGCTTCATGGATGAGAACTTCATCATCAAGGTGTTGGCCAATGCCTTGTTTGATGATTCAAGTTGTTCATGAATGGCCTTTAACAAAGTGCACACATTATCATATTTTTCTAGTGAATCACACATACCAACTGAGATCTTGGTTTTTATGAATATGATATAGAAGCGATTAGATCGCTCCCATTTTTTATAATTACCAACATCATTTAGATGGCTAATTACTATAATGGTAGGTGGTTCATCCTTACGGATAGCATAATCAATGTCCATCTCACCTAAATGAAGAAGAATTCTCTCCTTCCACACCTTATAATTATCACCCTTTAAGTCATGAATGTCATATTTAAAATCAGAGTAGCTTACAGGTTGTACAACTGCATAATTAAACATGCTTATGTCACTAAATTTGAGATTAAAATACCGTAAGACATGTTTACCAATGTAAATTATGAAAAATATGAATCAAATGACACAAAATTGCTTGTGGGCTAAATTTTAATTCCATATCCTTATGATGAAACTATTAAATTATATTTCTTTTCTTAATCCTTGTGGAAAAATTAAGAAAAATAATTTAACATATTATCCTAATTAATCATATTAAATACAATAAAAAATTTTGTGGGATAAAATTTATCATATTACATATGATTAATCACAAATTTTCAATGTTGTCTACCATATGCAATCCAAAAGCTCCTAATACATAATTTTGCATAATTAAAGATGATGTGGCTACTCTCTAATTATACAAAATTATATAGATCACTAGTGATGAGTCATGAATTTGTTGGCTGCGATATTACACCCATGATATCATGTACGCGATATCACAACCTAGATGCGATATCGTGTACGCGATATCGCAGCTTGCCTCCTCATCTATAAATAAGAGGTAGGTAGATTTAGTAGGTAGTTTTTAGAGTTGTTTAAGTTAATTTTTCAATAGTTTTTAATACATTAGTTTTTCCTCTCAACCCTTCTTTCCCAGTGCATGCCTGCAGTGTGATGATTGTAATTGTACGACATCCTTATTCGAGTGTGATGTACTTGGACATGCACATGACCGGCAATAAAGATCGAGATTACTTCATCATTGCAGCATCCACTTAGCTTAATTATTTAATTGTTATTGTTATTTACTACTTTCATAGTTAATATCTCTCTACCCTTATCCCCTAGTAACGTGGAATGAATACGACTTAATCACGAACATTAAAGTGTAACTACTTGGTAACCAAGTAACGTACCTAGGCCATGCGTTTGGTAATCCTAGTGGTAGTTGTGCACGAGGTCCAAGATGTGTATGGATGATTAAGAAATGGATGCTCATTGCACTTAGGCTAGTTTAGATTCTCTCTCACCCTCTCTCTCCTAGCTTAGTTAACATTATTTCCCATCATACCCAGGAGTAACATTAGTGTAGGAACACATCATACACCTCACTCTGGACTAAACCATATGTGACAAAGCTAATACTAGTCAAGGTGGGAAGACAACGAACTGTGATGTACGAGTAAATATCTAGATACTAAAACTAGTCCATCTGTAGAGTTTGACTGGATCATGCATGAAACACTTGTATTCATATGGTTGAGTGTAGGGGTACCTCGCCACTCATCATTGGCGCCATTGCCGGGGATGGTGCTAGTTATGTAGATTAGTTATATCATACAAGGTCACTATATAGGAATTAACAATATATATTTTAGGAAGAAATAATTACAAAAAGACATACAAATTCACACACAATTTCACAACCATGCCTCTCCTACAAGACCACAATAACGCTACATCTAGTGAGGTAATTCATTGGAGAACCAATGAATTATATGAAAATGAAGATTGGAGTATGCAACCTGAGGTGGGAATTTCTTATAAACATAAACAAAGGTAGCATCATCCCAACGCATGAAAGCATAACTTACTCAATGACGATGAACCCCTACTGGCCACTACAAGCCTAACACAAATACAAGAGGCTATTTGAATCTCTCGTAGGCATCGTAAAGAGAGCTGCCTACCTAGGCTTGATTTAAACAACTTTCCCAATTTCTTAGGAGGCTATGAATTAGATCCACAACAACATTTACAAGCCCTCTACGATGCCTATGCATGGAACAACATTGATAATGGTTGGCAAAAACTCAAGCTCTTTCATATGACACTTGTTGGCCAAGAAAAAGTATGGTATAGATCGTTAAAACCAAATTCAATACGATGTTGGCCAACAATGGTAGAACTCTTTAACGAAAGATATCAAACCTATGCAAGAGTGTCAGACTTGAGGAAAAAAATCCAAGAGTGGAAACAAGCACAACATGAACCCTTGGACATGACCCTAGAAAGATATTATGCATTGCTAAACAATTGTCTAGGCCATGAGTTCTCTAAGGAAAGGCTAATGTACCATATCATTGATGGGCTTCGTGATGAAACAAGAGAGATCGTAGGGATGTATGCCCAAGGTCAACTATACAAACTACAAACCCATCAATTCCAAGAGCTTATTAAGTGGGTAGCAAAGGAAGAAGGAGAAATGGCTAGATGAGAGAGTATTGAAAAACATCAACAGGACCAAAATCTCAACTTAACAGAGGTCCATAATAACAAAAAAGGAGAAATCAACTCATCTCAAGGAGGAAGAACCATCTTTGCTAGTAAAACAATCATTAGAGGAAATCGAGGCAAAGATCAATAAGATGTTGGAATGGATGCATAAAAAGTGTGGGGAATATATATCAATATTATTGCAGATAAAGTCTTGAAAACCTGAGAAGAAAGATAAAATATCATTAGACAATTGGAAAGAAGGGATAAGGAAAATAAGAGCTCAACTGCCAATCACACGTATGAATGCAAAATTTGCCTATACGATCACCCCAAGGGCCAATGCCCAATTTTGTTACATTTATATGAGAATTGGGAAATTATGTTACACCCAGAGTTCATACAGAGATACTGTGTTCGATCATAGTGGCAATAATCCCAGTCTTGGGGGAAGCCATCCCTAAACTAGAGACACCCTTCATATCATTCGAATCTAAATGCCTATCTAGTTCAACATCCTATTTCCCCGAATGGGTCAACATACTCTATCTCATTGCATTATTATTCTCCTCAGTACTATCAGCCCATATCCTCAACACAACCACCACCTTGTGTACCTCACAATTCTCCTAAATTTCAGCATTCTCATCCTTTCCCTCCTTCTACATCATCACCAACCGTTCTTGAAGTGTCTGCATCATAGAAACAACCCACAAACATTACTTGTGCTACTATTACCAATAGCAGTGAGAGACCTCCTCAACCTCAAAGGCATCCCTTCTTTAGACATGACTATAGGAAGGGAAAACACAGTTCCAAGGCTACTGCATTCTCCAACTCAGCACAAGTCCAACACTGTGGTGCATCCTTCTCCTCGAACCCAATGCCTCATGTCACCTCATCATGGCCACCAATTAACACTCCAACAACCATACAACCCAATGAATACAGCCATGGAGGACAACATCCTGATCCTTGCATACCATCTTATGGTCTCAAGTATCATAGTGGGTCAACTCTCTACTTGGGAACCACATCTTATAAATTTCCCTACTATGCTTACTCAAGTATGACCAAGTTTCGATATTTTCAACATGCAAGGATCCTCATCTTTCATTTATTAATCCTTGACACACCCTCCCCTCCCCTCCCCCCATTTTAATAACAAGTAGGATTAATAAATATTTTTCATTTTCTTTAATTTTACAATTTTTCTTTTTTCAATTTTTCTTTTTTCAATTTCTTGTTTTATCTTTTTGTCTTTTTATCTTTTTATAAGTAATCTCATCTACAAATAAAACACTCATGTGGCTTGTTGGTTGGGGTGTGTTCTATGTTATCAAGTCTCGAGCGATCAATTATTTGGACAGTGCGCCCATTACACCCACTCATCCATTCTACAAATAAGAGGTTCTGTTTGAGGGTCCAGTGATATTCTTGACATTCTTAAAAACTTAAAATTAATTTTGTGATTCATTGTACCCAGAATGAAGAAGGATGGATCAAGAGGAAATGATTAGGGTGTGACATCAAGGGGACTTGCGGATTCTCTTTGGTGACATCTATGAGAGTTATCATGTGACGTGGTTGTACTAAGATCCTTGTAGATCTAATGTAAAATGGGAGTAAGAGTAATCAAAAGGCACTCAAAAATCCAATGCTATTCTAGGGGGTCCCACTAGAAAGACATGCACCCATGCTTGAAAGTTGGCGACTTCTCTAGATTCAGCAATCGAAAAAAAAATAAAAACAAACAAAGAAGACGCCATAAAGCAAAAATTACTCCTCCCTTGAACAAAATGCCAAGAGATCGTATACCTTGTTGTTCTAGTACTCTCATAGTTGCTCATCATGGGATGAAACAATGTGATGTCATTGATCAGAGGAATGGACTTTGTCCTGATCTTGGAACAACGGGTTACTGACACATTAATCATGCCTTACATGCAGGATTCATTATGCCCTGGATTAGTTACCTCATGTCCCAATCTCTACCATCCCTTCTATATTCTGTCTCATCTCACTGTTCATGTAATTGTAGCTTGAGTCTTGTGTAGCATGAAATTCTTACCTCATTCTGGTGACACTTACATGTGTGTGGTTTGTGGAACCAGTGTAGATTACATTTAACCCTTCTCATGCCTATGGACACTTTTAAGTGTGGTTACACAAGGGAATTATAGGTTGGAACCTGCTTTGGGGAGGACCCACTTGTGTAATTTTTTGTAATTTGCACTTCTAACACATCTCCCACACACCATCTATTACCCTTAGCATATTTTCAATGATATTCTTTCCCTTATTACTATCCCTCTGATTCAAATGTTCCTGATGAACCATCACATAGCATTTTTCTCTCCCTTGTCATCTGAGGTCCTTATTGATAAATTCCACACCATCATAATTTTTGTGCCTTTAAAATTAGTTGAATTACCCTGGAACCCTTTAACAATAGTCTATATGTCCTTAGTTTCCATTGTTAATTTTAGAAAAATCTTCAAAATTTGGTATATTCCATTGTGTCCTAACATCAATAGGCCACAATATTGTGTCTACGATATCATGTACACGATATCGTATCTCAAAAATATATATATATATACGTGACCTCCCTATGCTACTTAACATCATTTGCAATTGTTCACGTAGGGGAAGTCTTTCAACTTTCTCTCTACGACTTGCAATTGCACGTCCCTTGCTTTCATATCCATACTGCGCTCATTGGTCCTTCGATTTTCATTCTGTTTGAATCTACTGGAACCTAGAGTGTTTAGCTTAGTTATGGGGGAGGGGCACATGTCTAATAGTGCATAACTTTTTTGAAATTCTTCATCATCCAAAGGACATTATCAAGGGTAATTAGTTATAAAATTAAGGATAGAAGTTCCAAAAACAATTTCATTTGCTTAGTTATACCAAGAAACTAGATTTGGAAACCACCTAAGCAAAGAGGATTCAATATTATAATATTTCAGGGACATTTTCTCCTAATAAGTAACATCACATGGAGATAAAAAAAAATTCATTAAGGTAAGAAGTAAGGTATAACCTAACTTTGGTAACAACCTTACTAATGATGGATCTCGTGTGATTGTAGATGGCCCTGAAATGTGGACAACAGGAAGGTCCTGCTCAAGGTGGAAGCAAATGACCTAGGAGAGGTGAAGGACAAGTTCCTGCCAGACAGCATGCAGAGTAGGAGGAATAATTATTTAGTATCCACAAAGAGAACCCTGCTACAGTACAATCAAGGTAGGCAGAAGAAGGAGTTGCTGCAGCACCTGAACAGGGACAACATCTCACGTTGCCCTAGGATTGTGTTTAGGCCATCCATGAAAGATCCACATTCACTACAGTGATTGTGGAATTAAACTTCAGATCTTTCGTAGAATTTGCTCCGGAATACGTTAGGGATCACCTCAAAGGGTCCCCATTATGGCCTATCCTCTCTGAAAGTGGTGCTTGGTACTTAGGGGAAATGTACCAATTTTGGCACAACAAAGAACAAGGCACCACATTTGTGGTGTGACAGTTGATTTCTTTGTTCAAGCCATTTCGAAGGTATTAAACCTTCCAAATACAAGGCCAAAGGTTTCTCAGTTGTCTACTTGCTCAGAACTTGATGCACGACGAGTTTGGTTAGAAAGGACATATGGCAAGGAAGATAAGATGTTTGGAGAGTTGATGACGGAAGAGGATTTATTTCAAAATAGGGACTTATCACATCTTTCCCACAAAAGGCTTAAAACAAATTTCAACATATGCGGAAAGAGGATGTACAGTGTTGATGGGAAACGTTAATGCTAACCTGCCTCATCTATATTTTACAAAGATCCTGAGGCAGTTTAAAGAATGGAAGACAGGGAAGCTTGCGTTACCCTTCCCTTGTCTTATTAGGAAGCTATGCAGATGTGCTGGTATCAAATGATACACTAATGATGTCCTCCGAAAAGCCCAAACTGCTTCATATGCTGAACTACTAAAGCCACCAACTGCAAGGAAAATCACTGGTGAGACACTGGGGCCAGAACAAGAAGAGGAACAAATGACAGGACCAACTACAACTCAACTTGCAGGACCCAACCAACTTCCAAGCATAGAACCCAACCAACAACAAGATGCAAGGCCTAGCACGAGCTAGCAAGATTAGCCACCACCACCATCGCAAGATTATAGACCATCGATGAGCTGTCTTAGGACCATCGCTGAGATGATCAGTTGGGGAAGTCGTGATGATGAAAATCTCTTCTGCGTCATCGACAATGCTGTACAGCCCATGGTTTCTTTGGATCATGCATGGGATGAAGTATCCATCCAGACATGAGGAGAGAGCACTTGGTCACAACAGATCTTGGGAAATGTTGCGTCCTTTCAAGTGCAGTTAGAAATAGGTGAATGGGCCATGGTGGTGGTCATGCATATCTAGGATGCAGCAGGAGCCGTAGAAGTGGTCATAGACCACATTAAAGAATCATTTAATGTACCTGTTTTGCCACCAGAAGATCTCACAGGAGCATGGGATGCTCAAACTCTGGCCGGTACCTCAATGACTCCTGCGGAACATGAGGATGTACTTGATCAATTGCTACAAACAGGGCAAGTGATGACGTCCTTGTTTGACATCCCACAAGATGTTACAGAAATACAATCAGACCTCATTTCCACCAAAGGGAAGCTGGTCTTGACAGAGATGAGGGTTGAGCACATTGAAGTAGAAGTGCAAAGATTGCAAGAAAGGCTCATGACCCTGCAAGCAGCACAACGGGATCCTTCTCAATTCATTCCCGTAGACTAGCTGGACACTTTCAGAATTGAGCAACTCACTAAACAAGTGACAGAGAATAAAATAGTGGCAGAAGAAAAAGAGAAGGCTATTTGGGATGCCTCTGCAACACAAGCACAAACTTATGCACACACCAAGGCACTCAAATACTTACAAGAGGAAAATAAACAACTTATTGTTGACAACCTTTGGTTGACCTTTGTGGAGAAATAAAAGAATGTTCTCAAAGAACATTTTCAATAGTTGTGAACCATTTAGCTAGGAAAAATCGAACCCTCTCGATGGAGGAGGTATGCACCATCCGTTAGAAGATGACCATTGAAATAAGTGCGTGGTAGAATGAGGCTAAACAACATGAGAAATTGAATGAGCATTTCCAGGACCAATGAGGATGTATAAGAAAATCATCGAGAAGGAGATCCATGTGGCCAAGGCCCACATCAATGCTCTCAGTGCACAACACATTGACTGGTGGGCCATATTGGACACATGCGCATTTGCCCACTAGGTGAAAGTGAAGAGCTAGGACCTGCAGATCTAGGACCTTACAGAATACATGGAGTTGGCAAACCTGCGGTATGCCAACCTTTCCATGTTGACAGTAGCGTGCTCAAGAACAAAGCTCAAGCAACAGGTAGCCACCACCTACATCAAATATGAAATAGAATTTGTAGAATGTAAGAAAATATTGCAAAAATTGGAGGTTGCAAATTCTGAACTCGAGGTGATTAAAGCAAGCTACCAGGGGCAAAAATGTGTCGCAATAGACTAGGCTCAATGGCTCACAAATTTTCAAGAATACAGAGACAAAGCTAAAGCCTATGAGGAGGAGCAGCAGGTGTTTGTAGCATGGTATGTCAAGGCAAATAAAATGTTTCCACAACTACCCTACCCATGGGAGGTGCCAACTCCATCAAACATTAGAAAATTAGCATGACAGCATAGGATCCCCGAACTGAAGAGGAGAAACTCCAGGCCATACTTCAACGCCATCAAATCCCAAGACCTGGAGCACAAGACAAGGGAAAGGCATCCATGGAGGAGCCATTGCCACCAGGAACTACATGAGTTCCATCCAATTTTGTAGCTATAGGATTTTCTTTTACCTTCTTTGTGTTGTATCTCAATTTTGTTCTGATTCCACACTACGGCATGAATCCATTCTCATTAGTCAATAAACCCATACCTACCCACTATGTAATCAAAGGAGCTTGTTCTCACTTTAACTCAAGGATGAGTTTTCATTCAGTCGTGGGGGTATGATGAGTCATGAATATGTTGGCTGTGATATCGCATCCATGATATCGTGTACGCGATATCGCAGCCTGCCTCCTCATCTATAAATAAGAGGTAGGCAGATTTAGTAGGTAGTTTTTAGAGTTATTTAAGTTAAGTTTTCAATATTTTTTAGTACGTCAGTATTTCCTCTCAACCCTTCTCTCCCAGTGCATGCCCGCAGTGTGATGATTGTAATTGTACGGCATCCTTATTCAAGTGTGACGTACTTGGACACGCACATGACTGACAATAAAGATCAAGATTACTTCATCATTGCAGCATCCACTTAGCTTAATTATTTAATTTTTATTGTTATTTACTACTTACTTAGTGAATATCTCTCTACACTTATCTCCTAGTAACGCGAAATGAGTATGACTTAATCATGAACATTAAAGTGTGACTACTTGGTAACCCAGTACCGTACCTAGGCCATGCGTTTGGTAATCCCAGTGGTAGTCGTACACGAGGTCCAAGATGTGTACAGATGATTAAGGAATGGATGCTCATCGCACTTAGGCTAGTTTAGATTCTCTCTCACCTTCTCTCTCCTAGCTTAGTTAATATTATTTCCGATCATACCCAGGAGTAGCATTAGTGTAGGAACACATCATACACCTTACTCTCAACTAAACCATACGTGACAAAGCTAATATTAGTCCAAGTGGGAAGACAAAAAACTGTGATCTACGAGTAACTGTCTAGATATCACAACTAGTCTGTCTACGGAGTTCGATTGGATCATGCATGAAATGCTCGTATTTGTATGGTTGAGTGTAGGGGTAGCTCGCCACTCATCAACTAGTTATAATTCATATGCCAAAAATGATGCATGCATATACAAAAATATGCATAAAATTGATAAATTGCCAAATTCAACATGAGATAAACATAATTTTATCAAAATATTGAACAACCTTATGCATATCCAATTGTTACTACTTTATCAAAAATATTGAATGACTTGATGCATATAATCGTAGGAAAAATACATGATGGATATATGACTTTATCAAAACATATAATTTCATGCCTTCTCTTCTCTTGGTGGGTGTGAGCCCTTCTCTTGGACCCTACACAAAACTTCACTAACGCTATACATGTCACACTAAGGGAAACGTTTCCTAGGGAGGTTGAACTTGTACCCAAGTTAACCCTTATTGAAGAATTTTCACTAGATTCCCTATGATGCAATACAACTTATAGTGCAATATTTTGAGAAATCACAAAGCATATGTAAATCACAAAAATCCAACTATGTGTAAAAATATTAAACTAGCTTAGAAATATATATATTAGCTGAGATGATTTAAAAAAAAATGATGTTAACCAAGCCCAACTACTGGATGAGGTAACAAAATAACTAAAAATGGAATCACTCATCCCTCTATTTCTCTACCACTTACCCAATTTAGTCTTACCCTCTCAGTCAAGTTTTCTCTTTGTTTGTTTGTTTATGGTGTTTTTGAGAAATAAATCTCTTGCATAAATAATGTTAAAAAATGCTATGAACAAACAAAGAAAGAGCAAACTTGACTGAGAGGGTAAAACTAAATTGGGTAAGTGGTAAAGAAATAGAGGAGAGATGAGTGATTATGTTTTTAGTTATCTTGTTACCTTGTCCAATAGTTGGGCTTAGTTAACATCATTTTTTCTTAAATCATCTTGGCCAATATATATATATATAAGCTAGTGGAGTGGTTTCACGGGTTATGAGTAGAATTTAATTTAATTTTATTTTTTAAGTTATCATCACTGTTTGCATTCTAAATAATATATATTGGTAAACATAAATTGGTTAAAATAAAAGTTTATATATTTCATATATGTTGATGCAGGAATATATTATATAATTATTGCAACAAACATTACAGAGCTGTATAATAGGATTGAGAAAAAGGCAAAATACAATGATAAGTATGACCTTAATATGCCTAATCCTCCAATTGAGCAAAAAAAACTTCTTATGCAATTCTACTTTGTAGATGTTTAACATCTAAAATATTTTTGTATCTTTGCACATAGAAAGGAGGATGAATCTTTAAAGAATCATTGGTCTTAACTCTAGATAATGCAACAAACATTAGACCCATAAGTTCTCTTATGTAGTAGTTTTGTGGGCTATGAGTAGAATTTAATTTTTTTTTTATTTTTTTAAGTTATCATCACTATTTGTATTCCAAATAATATATATTGGTAAACATAAATTGGTTAAAATAAAAGTTTATATATTTTGTATATGTTGATGAAAGAATACATTGCACAATTATTGCAACAAACATTATAAGGCTACATAATAGGACTGAGCAAAAGGCAAAATATAATGATAAGTGTGAATTTAATATACCTAATCCTCTAATTGAGCAAAACGAACTTCTTGTGCAATTCTACTTGGAGATGTTTAGCATTTGAAATTTTTCTATATCTTTGCACATGGAAAGGAGGATGAATCTTTAAAGAATCAATGGTCTTGACTCCAGATAATACAACAAATGTTAGACCTGTAAGTTCTTTTGTGGAGTAATTTTTTGGGCTATGAATAGAATTTAATTATTTTTTTTATTTTTTAAGTGATCATCATTATTTGCATTCCAAATATTATATACTGGTAAACATAAATTGGTTAAAATAAACGTTCATATATTTCGTATATGTTGATGAAGGAATACATTGCACAATTATTGCAACAAACATTACAAAGCTGTATAATAGGATTGAGCAAAAGGCAAAATATTATAATAAGTGTGAACTCAATATGTCTAATTCTCCAACAGAGTAAAAAAAAACTTCTTGTGCAATTCTACTTTGGAGATATTTAGCATTTGAAATCTTTCTGTATCTTTGCACATGAAAAGGAGGATAAATCTTTAAAGAATCAATGGTCTTGACTCTAGATAATGCAACAAACGTTAGACCCATAACTTCTCTTGAACCAATGTGAATAGTAGCCTTATCTAGTGTCATTCCTTGATATTTATGAATAGTCATTGCCCATGCCAACCATAATGGTGACTGACGAGATGCTCCTTGGACCACAAGTACAATTGACACATGATGAGGATTACCATTATCAAAGGCACATCCAATGTAGGAGTCAAAATCTAACAATAACGTATAATGGTAATGCAAGTGGCTATTTACCTTCAGGATACATAATACTGTGAATCATGCCAAATGCACCATTCACCAATCCTGCTTTAGGCCAAAGGTTAATTGTAAGCATTACCCTTGCACCTTCACATATAAGCAGAGATTGCATTACTTGTTGCAGTAGATAGTTGTTGCACTACTTGTTGCAGTAGATGGTTGTTGTTGGTGATCTTGAAGAAAGTGTTCTTGACCTTCTCTATTGGGACTAATAGTAGCAGAATCCATGTTTCTAAAAATGCATGAATTCCAATATTGCACCTCTTAATCTTGTAACACGATGCCTAAGTTCAATATCTTTAAATACTACATCACACCGTAACCATCATCACCTTAATTGTTGCCATGATTGTAATCATCATTGTAACCATAATCATCATCATTTATAATAATAATAAATATTCATTATTACTGTAATCGTAACCATCACCATTTATAATAATAATAAATATTCAATATTACCCACTGTTTATAATAATAAATATTCATTATTACCCACGTCGGGCCCTACACGTGAGGGAATATGAAGAGATGAATGGGGAGCCCAAAGGTTGGAGGGCGTCAATTGAATAGAGATTTGGCTCTCCTGTAGTGACTCTTTGGTTCCCTTACATGTGGTGTATGCATGTGAGGGAATACAAAGAGACAAATGGGAAGCTCAGGGGTTAGGGGGCATTAATCGAGTAGAGATTTAACTCCCCTGCACTAATTCTTTAGCTCCCATGCATGTGGTGCATGCGAGTGAGGGAATACAAAGAGATCAAACTAAATTGGCACTGCAACATATATTTGTAATGCATATTCATTTATGGAGATATAAAAAATCAAGTTACAAATGCATAAATAATGTTATTATTATATCATGGGCTTTTTTATATTGACATTATTGTTACAACGGACAAGATATGAATGATGCTAACACCTCATTCATAATTATTATATTATAATTATTGTGGAATCCAATAAATGTTATGAGATTATTATAATTTGAGCAATAATCCATAATTATAATCTAAGATATTATGGATTATAAGATTCATTCAAATGTTAAACATTTCATAATAAATAAAGCCAAGATATGATAAAACATTACTCATAATCCATAATTTTAGAGATATTATTCATTCATTCATAATGCTAACCCATAATGATTATATCTTGGTTAGCATTATCCATAAGATATATATAATGAAATGATTATAAATAACCAACTTTATTTATGATGAAATATTTATAATCATTATATATAGTCATTTATGTTTATGATTATAAATATATCATTATATATAACCGAGATTATGAATAACTGAGATAAATATAATCATTGGCTCCCGTACAGTGACTCTTTGGCTAGGGAAGATTTATAAATAATTGGTTATTTATGATTATGGGAAGACATGTGCGTTGGTAGCTCGTCATTGTTTTTCTCAGCATTAGCTAGGATCATCACAACATGATTTTGCTAGAGATCTTTCTAGGGTCTAGGCTGCTACAGGTGGAGAAGTTCTCATTTTTAAAATTTACTAGGTTAACAACCATATCATCCATTAGATTCCATCAATCAAAGAATATGTACATAAAGAAAAGGTCTCACTGCATGCGAGAAAGTAAGAAGAAATTATCAAATTTGAACTCTTTAAGTCCTCCCAATAAGAAGGAAAAATTGTTAAAATCATGACCGAAGTCAAGCTGACATCTCAAATTGGCTAATAATTTTCATATGCTAGCAAAAATGCTAACGCTTTTGCATTTTATTCAAATGCATATTGTAAACGAAAAGGTAGTTACAATCGTAAAAACTGAATACATCTACTCCATGGTAACTGCTAAATTTCAAAGCACAGCCATAGAAATGATAAAACCTACAAAAAATATACAATGAGATAAAGAGAAAATGAACTTACAAATGTTCCTTTACATTGAAAAAGGGTGTAGCAAAAAAAGATTACTCAAGATAGTAGCAGAAAATTACAATTTCAGAATTCCCTACCACTTCAAAAAATATTGAAAAAAGAATAGAACCACACTTTGGAATGTTTTTGTATTGGGAATGCAAATGTATAGGAAGACATGTTAAGTACTGATGACAGAAGAGCTTAGCTTGAAGTGAAACTATAAAAATTGCACAAAATCATCAAAATGTAATGTTCAACATGTTACAATTCATTATAAAAAATTAACAAAACACACATAAAAATAAGACTGACATAAAGTTTGTTTTTAGAAAGAGATTCTAATAACCAAAGGCTATTGTTGACACAGAAACTTCAGAAGACCCTTTCCCTTAAGCTCAGCTTTAACTGTAGCCATTACTGTTTTTCCTCGAATACCTTTGGCTCTACCCCTCATCTTGCCCCTACCTGCAAAATTTTATGCTTAAAACATACATTCAAACAAGCCTACTCAAGAAACATATTGGCCTAATTCATATATAAATTTTATCCAAAAAAAAACCTAAATGAAGGGATCTTTTAGCTATTATAACAAAAATTGTATTATGATTGTTGATGATGTGTGCATGTCGTGGCCCTTGGTGTTAAGCAAGGATGCAGCAAGGGCTGACTGGCCTACTGCCTTAGTTAAAGAAGCGCATGTCAATGAGCTTGTTATTGCAGCTGAAGCATGAGCTACCATCATAGGTGCCTTTCCAATGCTCTGGCAGAGCTTCGAAGTTGGTGTCATTGAAGCTGGTTCAGTTGGGCAAGGTGGCCTGCAGCAGCAATTGTAGACAGAGATGGAGATAGAATAGAAATAGAATTCTCATTCCCATTCCTATTCCCATTTTGCATTTGGTTGCGTTTGGCATTTTTATGTGTGTAGTGGGAATATAAAAAGCTATGGCTCTTTAGTTCACATTCTGCGCAACGGGAATACGAAAAGGTGTGACTTTTGGGTTCATGTTTTTTCTCATTTGATAGGATCTTACATGACACGTGACATGGAGGGCGACAAATGCACTTCCCCCCTCCCCCTTATCATATGAGACGAGTTGGCCTCTTGGCCAAAATAATGCTATCTCCCTCCAAATTGCACTATCATCAAAAAATCGCATTAAGACAAAGATCTAATGTTCCAATACCAAATGTAAGAAAATAATTGTGAAGAAAACTCCATGGCACAAGTAATCAAAGTATAAAATGCAGAAGCAAATGGAACTGACCTCCAACCATTGATGCCTTCAATTAATCTTGGCGTTTAAATTCTTTTTTCACACCTACGCTCTACAACGATGATGTATGCAACCTCCAAGCATTTGTGAAAAGGACCAAAACTGCAATCCTGTTGTGATTCCTTGGTATCTTTGTTCTCACATTAAGAACGAATTTATAGGCCATGGAATCGATTACCATGAGAAAATTTTAAAAAATAAAAGACCCCATCGCCAACACAAAAGCGTGTTATCCATCATCAGATATGGAGGCCACCTTAATGCCAACCCGGAAATGAGGAAGCGCATTATCAACAGTGCGTAAATGCATTGACGTGGATGATAGTTCATACTCCAATACTTAAAATTCTCTTTTCAAAATCTTTTCAAAATACAAAGATTTGAAAAGGGATCTCTTACTGGCCTTTGAAACCAAATAAAGTTTTAAACAAAATTTAACTTCCGATAAGAACCAGATAATAACTGAAAAAAGAAATTGATAAAAAAGAAATTTAACTTCCACATTGGTGCTGTACATGGAAACACACTACATTATTAAAAAAAAAAAAAAAAACCTTTTTCGCTAAGGATGTGCAGGGCTTTGCCCTTCAGAAAAGTATGTTGACTCTCCTGTCTTAAATCTCTCATACGTTGGGGCATCTATGTGATAATAATCCCTCATTCCAACTCATTTAACCATTCTAAATCTTAAATAATAATTCTAGAAAGGCGATTTAACTTATGATTTAACATTCTTAACAGATGAGATGTAATATGCTGTAATTTCTACTTGGACTAGTAAGCTGATCAGGAAATTATTAGCAAGTTTGACAAAGTTAATTGTTTTTAATCTATTTTTTTTTTAAAGTGGGAAATGATAAAACAAGAAATAACAATAATAGTGAAAACAAGGAGAATTCAGACATGCAAAAGTGCAGGCGTATCCTTAACTAGGAAACTTGAAATGGTTTTCTCCAATCGTAGTAAAACCACAGGATTCTTGAGATGGTCTCCATCGCCCACAACGCTGTCCTTAAAGGTTTGAAGAGAGAGCCATGGGCTTCTATGGCTCGGAGGTCGTAATTGTAGAACCATTGATTTTTCTGCTCGGGACTTTAACTTGAAAAATGCTCAACACGCGTGGATACCATATACTTGGCCCCAGGAACTACTCATCATTCTTCCCAAAAATATCAGCCCATAGAATCCATTTCACAAATGTAATTAAAAAAAAAAAAACATTATTGCCTTATCTTAACGCGATCTGAAAAAGCCACGCCACAGTGAACACTCTGATTAACCTCCAAAACATATTGCAACATGCTACGCAGACTTTCATTAGAAATGCAAGGGATATAAAATTACGCGATATGCGAGAACGGTCATCATACACAGCGACCCAGGTTACGAGGAAATCGATGAAAATTACCCATTTTGTCATATAATATCAAAGGCATGATACTTAACACTTTGTGATAATTGAAGGCTGAACGTAGTTAATGAACAACGAAGAAAACGTTTTCTAAAATATAATCATTAGGAGCCTGAAAGCTCATAAAATATTGAAGGTGTTTGAAAAAATAAAACATTGTATAAGGATGAAAACAAAATATTCACGATGGCCAATAAATAGGTGCCAACGGAAGGATAATACCGTGTTGCTTAGTTCTTTTGTAATTAGGAATGTATTTAATTCAGATAGTTGTGAATAACAAATTTATAAGTATTTTATTTCGGTATAAAAGTTACTTATTAAAGGTAAAATCATTGCAAGGAATAAAAAGATATAATTGATGTTTTAACATTAAAAAAAAAGATGGAAAAAAACTATTAGACAAACATTACATTCAGATAGGCGGATTTCCGGTCCCTAGAATTTCGGGCGGCTATCCAAAGGGAGTCGCAGTGGTTGGAGTTGACTTTTCGGTTCACATTTAGAATTTAAGGGTATTCATACATAAACCATTTAAGCCCCCGTAGATCTTATAAGAAATAAATAGAGATTCGACAAAGGTACTAAACACTCATGAAACTTTTAATTACAATATTATATAAAAAAGGCACCTGATATCACTTTGATCCCATGGCAAAGACCAAGCATATAACTTTGATTTCAATCCATAATTTTGCCATCCCATGGCAAAGCCCAAGCATATAACTTTGATTTCAATCCATAATTTTGCCATGTCTAATCCATCCACGGAGTAGCTTAAGACGCATCATTCATGGAACAGCTATGATTTCACCTAGTTAACATTATCCATCCAATATCTAGAGTAAACCATTAGGCACTTGGTTCACTTATGATTTCATTCATTTCTGTTTGCGACTTCTAAGTTTAATCAACGGGTTGTGAAACAATCAAATGCATAACGTTTTTCATCTCATTTGATCCGCTCCTTCTGTAAAGAAACTGTGAAACCCTCGTCATTTCCCATGCCACTTTCTTTCTGTGTACTAGCGCTTGGGCGTTGCCATCTCCATCTCTTTCCAGGTAAAGACACGTAACATGTCTGCTGAATTCATTGACCATTTCTTTGAGCAGCTCAACTGCTTCATGCCTACTTAAAGTAGGGTTCTCCTTCATCAAACACGTCACAGACGATACAGCTTCTGCATGGCTCTGATCATTTGCTCTATTATCACTCAAACCCTGTGTTGAGACCCATGAAAAATTGAAACAGACGGTTTTGTGAATATAAGCAGACCCTTTTCCAATGTCTAAATACTACAATGATGGAGGAGCCTGAAAGATTCAGAAATTAGAAATCCTTTCCTCTACCGTTGATGTTAAAATTGAATTTCATTTGACATTCAAACATAAATAATCATTGAACCATTCAATTACCTGATCGAAGCTGCGGTCAAGCTGGGGACCATAGATGTCGTTGAGAATGCGAACAGTTTTAACACAGACATCTTCAAACTGGGAATTGAAGTGGGTAGTATCAATGTCGAATTTGCAGAGAAGCAGCTCTGCCATGGCAAAAATGATTCCATAACCGGAACTTTGGCTTCCATTTTTTAGTTATTCCTGCATGTCGGGCAGCTCCGCTTCATTCTGTTTTGCTGCCTCTTCCCACTCCGCCTCTCTCTCGAACGATTCCACCATCTTCAGCCACTGTAGCAACACAGCTGCACATATAAGAAATATTCTTTCGCATTTGGAAAACGAAAAAACAAGAAAGAAAATCCAATTAAGTTTCAAAAATGCACGTCAACTTTAGATATATCATGTATACTTTCAATTTCACTTGCTGGGTTTCACTTTCACACACATCCTTTCCATAGTGTAAAATCTTTAAATCGTGAAATTAACCTCAATTCGAGAAAATCGCGCGCTCTCTCTCAATTCAGTTCGAGAAAATCTCTCTCTTCTCTGTGGCTGTGAGTGCAGGTAACTGACTTCAGTTAACTGGGCGTGCATATATTTACAGCAAACTGAATCATCTAGAAAAAGGCAACGATCATGATACTGATGGATAGTATCTAACAACATTTCTCTTAGACTCTTACCATGCTGCGCATATTCATCATGCACATCTTGAATTTTGGCTTGTAACTGTATTTGGAAAATACTTGTTCCAGGGTTTCCATTACGAATCGTAACCCAATCGTGATGGAGTTGGGCAGAGGCAGAGAATGGTTCTTCAAGTTGCAGGTATCCCAGTCTGTGAAAGCTCTAGTCACAAGCCGCAGCTGTGGCAGCGTTGCAGCAGACGCATCATAGATGTCGTCCAGCACAAAGATGGCCGTGGAAGCCATGGCCAGTGCAATCCTCACCTCCGCATATTCTTCGTCTTCTGGCTCGTCTAGAGCTGTTGCCATGACCCAGTACGATTCCATGTGTCTACGTCTGAACATGTTGAGATTTGCTACGTCAGAGCCTTCCCACCACCTGTCAACAAATACACGATAAGCTACTTGTCAGGCTCAACTGGATTTAGTTAAGAGGATTCTGATTTGTGCTCAAAGACATTGTCTCTGTCTATGTAATTCGTCTAATATATCATGTCGATTATACATATGTTTTGGGTATACCTGTAATCAAATTAAAGTCAAATTATTGGGTGCTTGCTAAACTATACCATATGTACCTGCAAACTTCCTGGAGTTCCGCCTTCTGGATGGCCTGGATCGCGTTGAAATCCACCTTTGCCAATTCTAGCATCTTTGTGTCCAAGTTGATTGTCGTGCTGGGTTATTAAAATATAATTTCAGGGTAAGAAATTACGAAAATAAAAAATTGGTAACAGCAGAATTCGTTTAAGATAACGTCAACAAAATGTTTGAAGCAGTGTTTTTCACACTAGCTATTTATCGCCAGTTTAATGATCAGTCTGAGTGTTAGAATTCCTGCTGATCCCGGTAGAATCAGGCTGACTTTTACCATAACCTTTATTTTTATTAAAAAATCAAAGATTTTTAAAGTGACTTTTCCACTATTTTTTACACCCAAACCTTCCAACATGCTATATTTCTTGACTTTTTAAAGACGGGTTTCAACTTTGTACTGTAATTAAAGAAGTAACGATGTAATGACAAAACAATATATGTGAGCAATTTGTCGATGATTTAAATAGCAGGTAAATATGTTGGATTGGCATGTTTTGTGAATTATAAATAAGCAATAAGTTTAGACGTAGCAAAAATATTACTAAATTTATTGATTTCTTTCTAAAAATACAGTTTATTATAAAAGGCATGCCGACTCAATTCAGGTTGACAAAATTTCTGACCGACCACTAATAATGAAATTGGTGATTTATCACAGACTTAGAAAACTATGATGAAAACCAAGAAAGTAAATATTTTATGAAGTATTAACGAGTGTTTAAATAGTCCAAAAATATGTGGGGGTTTAGAAAACTATGATGAAAACCAAGAAAGTAAATATTTTATGAAGTATTAACCAGTGTTTAAATAGTCCAAAAATATGTGGGGTTTACATGTTTCAAGAATCACGATAGTTAGGCCAAGTTTTATTTAAAAATCACAAAAATGATACCTAAATCTATTAATTTCTTTCTAAAAATTAGATTTATTTAAAAGTAGTGCCCACTCAACTAGTCTCGGCAAAATTTCTAAATCAGCCACTAATAATTTAATCGGTGATCTACCACCGAGTTAAAAGACTATGGTATTAACATTTGAAGTTAAATCGGAAAATCTTACCATTGAGTCATTGACCCCCCATATTTGAAACCAGTAAAAACTAAAATTAAGAAATCGTAGAGTTTATGTTAGTGGTATAGGTTGTAGCTTGGTAACCACAAATTAGAAGTTAGAGATCCTACTAGGTAGATAGTTGGGTCATAAATTAAAAAAAAAAATCTATAAAAAAAAATCTTAAACCGATACCACATCCAATATCCAATAGACGCTACGTACACTTTCATGGAAAAATTTTAAATGCTTTTGTTTTACAACCATCACCTCAACAAAATGTGGTGCCCTACTTTATTTACAATGATAAATAAGAGAATGAGAGGATTCGTACGAATCATATGGTGACACCGTGCCTGCCATCGTGGGGGAGTCCAAGCCCACGGATTTTCTAGCCAGTACTTCGCCTGCAAATTCAATATCTATCGTATTATTGACCATCACTGGAAAGCTGAAAAAACCACAAACAGTCAGCTTTCTGCGAAGATAATTAAAACAAACCTCTGCTGTTAGACGTGAATCAGTTACTTGATTTTCTGTTGCAGAAATCCATGATTTCAACAGCCCAGTCGTGAAACTGTGCATGTTTCTAAGGATCGTTTCTCCGGGGAACTGAACTGCTGAGGCTCTCAACACAGCCACTGTTGTTCTCGTCGCCTGCGCACTCTTCGAGATCAACTCGGCTACGACTTCTCCTTTGCCAAAAACGCCTGCTCTCTCCAAAAGCATATAGCGATAAGTATCATGAACGAACAATTTTTCAGAATGAAACTAATGGAAACGTTACAGAGAATTTCGGAAAGGGCTTCAATTAAAGAGAACAATGTTTTATGCTTCGTTGAGTGCTTACCGGGAGAGATGTCAGGGTATCCATGCACGCGCAGAAGCTCGAAGGCCAACGCCGTGTTTTGCACATCGATCTTGCCATGTCCGTCACGGATCTCTCCTTTATTCGCATTCCATTCTCTGTAAATGCATGGTTTACTTTTGTATACTACTAGGCAGTTACCAAGAATTACATATTTGGAAGACAAATGAAAACACTAGAATTTGCATGGGTATCGGGAACTAACCTAGCAATTGTGTCAAGATGCTGACGGATTTCCTGTTTGAAATGGCGAGAGATGCCAAGGCAACAGAGTTTGTCCGTTGCGGAAAGTAGTCTGGACATATTATTATCAACGTTCGCCGATAATGACGATTCCTTGCTCAACATTCTCCTCATTTCGTAGATGAGATAGTCCGAGCGTTCCGTTTGTCGTCCATGTCCCTAACGAAGAACGATCGGATGTCAGCAAGTTAATATTTCAGGAAGAAAACTGAATACGAACTACAGTACGTACGTACGTCCAGAAATATATAACAAAATCAAAGCAAAGCAGAGAATTCAATTACAGACAGAAAACAAAGTGCGAGCATTTTTGTCCATTTTTCTTGGGGTAAAGTGTTGAGCTGGAATTGATATGGGGATGCCTGGAGATGAAGCCGAGCAGTACTGAGATTGAGCTTCAATTGATAAGCGAAATCATGCTGGAAGGCCCCTACATGAAGATGAAGATTATGAAAAAGAAGAAGCACAACTTCTCCGCAATAATTTGCCGATAATATTAACACGATGATGATGACCGGCATTGAGAAGCATGCTGGCTTTGCAACTGCACCTAAGCCTTACCTGCATTGTTGCTTCCATACTTTGTTCTCGATCTGCGCTACTCTGGGCAATGCCTTATGGCTTCAACTATATTTATCTATAGCAAGATTATTGGCACACAGCTTCTTCCAAATTGTGTTCACACGAATTTTGCACCACACAAATGGAGACATTGTCCTCACAGACATGAAATCTTCCAAGAAAAAAGGAAATCTACCCTCAAAATAATTTAGGGAGGATGCTGACGGTGATGATTGATTCATTTAACGTCAATGACAACCTCCAACGGCTGCCGAGTTTTGAAAAATGGGCAGACTTCTTCCATGGTCTGCGCTCTGGAATACAGATAATAGTAGCCTTCACTGACTTGGAAGACAAAGCACACTTTTTATTACGACAACCACCACCACTACATGTTTATCCCTGCGCTGCAGTCCGCATTGGCCCTCAGTGCTCATTTCCGAAGCACGTCAACAGTATATGAGAAAAAGCTTTGTTTGGTCTTGAGGGTGCAGGAGGACTGGGAGATGAGCCGGATTTTAGGTTTTTGAGTGATTAAGATTGGTAGAGGAACTAAACTCTGACCTTGGATGTCAGAAAAAGCTTTATTTAGGTCTGACGTTACAGGAGGACTGGAAGATGAAACAAACTCTGACGTTTTCTAATAACTACGGTTCAAACTTTAGAAACAAACACGTGAACATATAAATGTGTGGTTGCTATTCACTGGGGAATAATCTTGGAATCAAAGAATTGACTGATCCGCCTTTTTTTCGCAATATCTGCAGGCTTGCGAATGTGACTATCTGTTAGCACACCAGTGAATAATCTTGGAATCAAAAATTGACTGATCCGCCTCTTTTTCGCAATATCTGCAGGCTTGCGAATGTGACTATCTGTTAACACACCCACCCTCCATTAGCCGAGAGACCTTGTTTTGTTTTGCTTTAGCATTAAGTCATTAATTATTATAGTATGAACAGGAGCAGAGGATCCAGAAAATTTCTTGCACCGTCCTGTGATGTCTGTGTCATGGAAAACTGGCCACCATTGTTTTGGACGCTTCTTTGTAAGACAATTCTCCCATAAAAATTGGGAGACCATACAAGTGGTGGATCGCGTCTTTTATCAATTTTTTACACAATTGAAAAGACAAATTGATAAATAGAGAATTAGGAGTGTGAGAGAGGCCGGAAACTTTACGGATGTTTGGCATTTTTTCCTTTGTTAAAAAAAGTATGGCACCCTAACCACACAATACCATATCAGCAATATGAAATTAAACCTGTAATTTTATTGTGTCCGCTACCATTGAATAGTTATAAGTTTTGACCAACATAATTAAAAAATTAGGAATTAGTAACATTTGGAATAAATCAATTAAGTTTATAATTGTAATATTTCATCTATATTTAATGTACTTTTGGTAAGAAAATGTGGTATTCACCTTTAATGCTATTTGTAGGGCATAGTTGCATATGTGTTCTCCACGAGGAACTATGAGCCATCTATTTGTTTGAACTCTCGGACGATGAAATCTCATCCCTACTCTACTAATTATGCATGCAAATCATAAGATAGAGTAGCAAATAAATAATTTTCCTTCGAATTAAAGACTTCCCCATATTGATCAACTAGAAATGTTTTTTCCTTGTAAGTTTCCCAAAGTTTTTGAAGTACGATTTATTTTACCAATTGATGAATTTTACTCAAGATCAAAATAAAGAATGTGCTCTTGAATATTCCATTTACTAAGCCATAAAACTTTCCCATGAAGCCATCTTTTAGACATCTTTTATCATTGTTTCCATCATCACTTTTTTAGAGTATTTATCCAACAAGAATTTAGAAGGATTATGAGTGTAAGCTATAAATTGACAACTAGCTTGAACTTCTAAAGGCATCATTTTTGCTTCAAAAAGTATAGTATAATATTGTATCTCTCTCTTCATAGGAAAAGCTTTTGAATTTCTTCTATTTGTTTCCAATATTTATTTGATAGAGTAGGTTAGCACACCAATAAAGAATGTTTGGTTGAACAATGACATGATAATTTTGTTTTGGATATTTTAAGCTAAAATAGATTTCTTTTTATATTTTTTTAATGAAAATAAGCCTTTCATACCATTTGTGACTTTTTGAGTAATGTACTAATCTTATTCGTAATTGCTAGAACATTTTAGGACCAGATATTTGTAAAAGGAAGTTATGTTCATGTGTTCATTTCTCATGGTAAAATTGTACATCCTAGTTTTTTGAACATTAATTTTCATTTCGAAACACTTACAAAAGTCATTAAGAGTATAAAGTATATGTCTTCTCAACACTTACTGAGAACTTCACTTCCCTATGAACATTCAAGTACTCCACTATTCATGACAACCCCGATAGAGTGGCACCATAAGATACATAGCATGCAGGTATGAGATATAATAGACCACGTCAACCACACTTAGCTTCAAAGACAATTTTCTATACAGCATTAACTATATAAATAATGTAACCCCGGTATCATATACGGTTGTCTGGATACCGTGTGTATTGCAATATAAGATGCTTGCACCAACATTTTCCTGTCCGAAATTGTTTGTGAATATAACATCAGAAGACCATTGAAACTGCAAGGCACGAAATTGATCAAATCACTGTACCATTTGCCATGTAATTTTGAGTGACTTTTCCACATTATTGGAAAAAACAAAAAAGAAAATCCAACGTCATGCATTTCAATTAATATCCATATACTATAATAAAAACGGCACTGACAGCCCAGATGTTCTTCCATTTATATGTTCTTTCCTTTGGACTAACCATTGCAGAAGATATTTCTCATAAACCTTTCATTACTTGACAATTAACGTCTTAAGAATAAACCACTACCAAGGTTCTTCACCACCGTTCAACTCAAATTTCATCACCAATTTCATGAGTGAAAATGGCCCAAAATGATATAAAGTATACAGATCTTTTGGTAAGAAAAAACTCCTTTTGCAACCTACCATAACAAAACATTGGTAAATCTATCTCCTTTGGTTTAACAAATTACCAACCCGTTGATAAATGTACAAATAATAAGAGGTCAATGCATTTCAAAATGACGGAGGCAGCTTATGACTTAAAGCTGTTGCAGAATGAAAAAACTCCACATCAAGGAAGCAAACTAGCACCTGTCTGCATGAGAACTTAAATAGCCACAACATGACAAGAAAACAAAAGCTCCAAAAGAAAATAAATCATAGGAAATCTATGCTGATATCACAAATTCCCGAGGGAAAAAAATAAAGAACTAACGATGAAGAATTAGGAATGTGTTATGCATTTCAATTGCAGAGAGTGACGCCAAATATATTTATTCTATCATCCTCAAAAAACGTTGCCTTAAACATCTCCAATAAATCCTTGGGTCTAGGGCTGTGATAAAATATCTAGTTTCAGTTTCAAAAAAGAAACCGTGAGAACTATATAATTCACCTCGATCCTCCGTTAAATTTCAATCTTCACAATAACCAATGCACTTGTAAACAGTGGAATCAAGTCATCAATTAATTGTTTTGCTTTCATCTCACATAAAATCTTAAGAATAGCGAAATTGTATTTCACTGAAATAGATCGAATGTAATAACCCTTATGAATTATTTGATAATCAAGTCGTACAAAAAATTACACAATGAATCTCATAAACTTTCGAAATGTGGAAAACCTTGCTCCAGTATAAAAGAAGTTTAAAGTAATTAAACCAGAAAAAAAAAAAACAACTGCACTTAGGTTAACAACTGCAAACAGCTTCCGAAGGGAACAAAAACCCTAACTCAATAATAATCACGCTAACCCTAGAGCATTATATAAACTTCTACGAAAGATAAAACCCTTGGCATGACTTCTAATTTCTTGTAGACAAACCGATGCAAACTTAGAGACTATGTCGCAGGAGGCATGCAGCAATGAAATAAAAATAATTGCATAACAATCTAATAGAGAGTAACAAAACAAAACATGACCTGAAGAATGCAAACGGGGAACAATACCATGAGAGCGCTCAGGATCCATATCAAAACGGCAGTGGCGATCATCGCGGCCGATTTCACCACGCTCGAAATCTATAGATGCGCTGTCGTTCGGCCTCACAACCATCCTACTTAAACTACAGTAGACGTGAGCTTGAGAGGAAAACGTTTTTCTACGCTCATTCACTTCATCCTCTGCCTCGTCTTCGAATCTGCCCGATCCTCTTCCCATTTCTGCTCCAGATAACAATTCCAAAATTTAGGATCGCTATATGCTTTCCTCAAGTTCCTGGTATCTACACCAAAAAGCCTAAAACTGAATGTGTGTTTCATAGATACCCTCGGTAACCCTTTCCCAACAAAAGCACAACAGAGGCCCAAGATCCCTACTTGTGGATTTGGATTTAATTTTTATCATTTTATTTCCAACATATTATTTTGCGAGGTCTTGCAGGGTAAAAATTTAAAATATTTACGTGGGGTCGTTGGAACCGATACAGTAGCTGCAAGAACATTCATTACGTAAATATAATAACCTTTTTAAGTATAACTTCTTGTTTAACAAGACAACATTGAAGTAAAATCAGCAAACTTTTGCTTAATAAGTTAATGTTTTGTTCTTAATAAGTGAAACATAGGTACAACCCTAGATTTATAGATAGGTACAAACTTTATATAACTCAGCATTGCCTACCAAAATCAAACCCATGACATAGAGCTTCCAAATTAAGCGTCTTACTACTAGGCTAACACCTCATTGTTATAAAGTTCTAATTTTACTATATGTTTTACTAAATTAAAAGATCTAGCGGTAAGACTCTTGTTTTGAGAGCTCTACGTAATGGGTTTAATTCTAACAGAGAATGTTGAGTTATAAAGTTTTGATTGAATTATATGTCTTTAGGGTAAATATTGCTAAAAATGTTTTAGGTTCTAACACATCTTTAATAATATCATACTACCATACCCCTTGGTAAGGAAGAGCATATAGTGTGTCACAATAGCTTATTATTGCAACCATGGTAAGGCATGGCAACATACATTTTAATTTAACTATATGCCTTTAGGGTAAATATTGTTAAAAAAATGTTTTAGGTTTTAACACCTTTCTAATGATACTATACTATTATACTCCCACCCAAGGAAGAGTATATAGTGTGTCACAATATGTCAAAATAGCTTGTTATTGCAACCATGGTAAGGCATTACAACATACATTGTAGACATGCATACATGATCACCCATATTGCAACTTTGTTGAATAATTCTAAGTGTTTTTCTAGTCAAAAATTTAAATGAACAAAAGAAAATTAAACCCTCAACCTATTTCTTATTATTTTAAATCCTTACCACTATTCCATCCACATTATTAAGATTGTGATTCTTTTTTATTCTATTTANATTTAGACCCCAAAAATAAAATTATATTAAGAATAGGGATAGGGGAGTGGGTAGTGGTAAGGGGATGGGGTAGGGCATTTAGACCCCAAAAATAAAATTATATTAAGAATAGGGATAGGGGAGTGGGTAGTGGTAAGGGGATGGGGTAGGGCATTAGACCTCAAAAATAAAATTATATTAAGAATAGGGGGAAGAATGTCAAACCCCAAAAAATGAATAAAATATTTAAAGAATTTAGAGTACACTAGATTGAGGGAGATGTCAGGCCCCAAAAAAATGAATAATAATATTAAAAAATTTAAAATACATCAAATCATCAAAGAGAGAGACCAAAAATGAGTTTGGGGATGTCTTCTTATATTTTCATCCTTGTAACCAATCTTATAAAACCTCCCCTCTAGGGTAAGAAAAGGATTAAGCCTTGTCCTTATTTTGAAGCACCTTCATGGGTTTTCACTTCTTACTAAAGGGTTCATTGTAAAAAGAAGGAAAAAACTCTCTCTAAAGAAAAAAAATACATCAATAAAAAATAAAGAACAAATAGCAACAAAAGCTAAAAAATTTCCATATTTGAGCCTCCAAAACAAAAAGAAATTAATGCTATAGAAAAAAAATTAATTATTCAGCTTTCATGAGAGCTTTCGACTTAAATTTGTAGTTGAAAAGTGACATCTTTTAGAATTTGGTATTTGACTATTAAAGAGAGGTCATAGTTATGCTGTTGCTATTGGAAAATAACTGCACACCAAAGCTTCTGAATAAAGTAAAGAACAAGTGGTTGGAGACAATTCCAAATGCAAAGAAATAAAGAAGACAAAGTAGGCTTATCACTAAGAATGAATTCATTGATGCTTACTTAAAAATTGTTATCAATCCTCGATGTCCATTTCCAAGCATGCTGAGTAACAAGACATAAAAAAAACATGAAAAATGATTCTCCATTTCTATGAAGAGGATATTAAGGAAAAACATTTCTTATATATTTAAGACAAGTGGTGATAAGAAGACCTTGATGAATAGGATACCATAGAATAATATGAATTTTAGGAAATGTAGGAGATCTGTAAATATCTTTTATGTTCCTCATCCAAAAGTGCACTAATAATTGTATTTTCCAAGCCTTATTGAATTAATAATGAATAAGATCATTCTTTGTAATAATCTCATAAGCAACCTTTGAATTAAAAGGAAAAACATGTCTGTCATCCTTCTAAAAAATATCTAGAAAAGCTTGATACAAATTATTGTTAACTTTAAGTAAATTATCAAGATTAAAATTTAATTTTTTTAAAATTCTTTTTCTCTTTCTATTTAAACTATAGAGGCTAAAAGCTTCATTCCACATAATCCATCTATCATGTCTATGCAGACAAGAAATTGCAGCCATATCAAACCTACTCCAAATGGTACACAATCTAAGATGCATTATTAGCCCAAGCTCTTTCGTTAAAAAGAAGGCACCATGGGCTAATTTACTTAAGCATATCTTCTAAAACTGTATGATGATTGTAATTCTAATATTTACTAAGCTTGCACCATGATGAGCACTCAAGTTACCCCTACGCTAAACTATATAAATCATGAAGCATTCATGCATGATCAAATTGAATTTCATGAACTCTCTAGTTTCCAATGCACTAGTCTTCTAGGAAGTGAATCTTGCCCTAAGGTTGTTCATTGTCTTCCCAATTACACTTGTGAAGTTCAAAGGTATGGTTAAGTGTAATTGAGGCATATGATTTTTGTCATTTTATGTTTTATGTTCTTTGGTGCTTGAAGAGAGAGAGATAAAGTAATTTAATGACTAATTCAATCTAAATAACTAATTGGTCTCTAGCTAATCCTAACCTAAGCATCCGATTCCACTTTCCGTACATGTCTTGAACCCACATATCCACTGTTGGGTTACTAAGTGCTATGCTATTGGATGCACCAAGAAATAATGCTACTAGGAATTCCAAGTGAATACGTGTTACACTCGAAGTGATCATACTTATGTATTTAATCTATCTAGCTTAACTCGCTTAATTAGCTTAATTACTAGAAAAATATTAAATAATTAACTAAAAGCATTAAATGCATGAATAAATATCTAAACTATATAGAATACTGCAAGGTTTATCAACAAGCTCATCTTTATTGCCATACACACTATCGTGATCAAGTACAACAATGCTCGAATAAAGATCCGTACACTCAATGACTCTTGTTGTGGTACTTAGGAAAAATATTTTAATTTTCAAATGTAAAAATTGCAAGAGTTCAACTACTACTATGAACTGGATGCCCATAAACATGGTTGGGAGCTCGTATTTATATTTTTTACTTTGGGGTTATGTTGATGCAGTCCTGTCAATGTAGTGAATGCTATGTCAACGTGGCCTCGTTGATGGGGTAACACCATATAAATAGGGCCTCATCAATGGGGGCCCGTCAACGAGGCTATGTCAACAAGGGCCCATTGACGTGACACATTGACGCTCATCATACCCCCACAATGGAATGAAAACTCATCCTTGAGTTCTTTTACAAAATTGGGAAGGTATGGGATTATTGATTGACTCTTAATAAAACAAAACAAACTGACTTGACAAAGCTGAGTGCCTGAGTGTATAGATTAACAAATTACAAAAAATTGTAGTGTTCATGACAAAAAATTGAAC
Source organism: Gnetum montanum (assembly GCA_015680685.1). NCBI lineage: Eukaryota > Viridiplantae > Streptophyta > Gnetopsida > Gnetales > Gnetaceae > Gnetum > Gnetum montanum. Next base: position 412,681 of record MNCI01005166.1, on the reverse strand, counting down.
ACCATGATATGACTACAAAAATTTGAACAACACATCCTCTGATGATGTGAGGAAGGTGGTGAAGATTAGATAGTCCTAGGTGATGGAGGTTCTTGAGGCTCTAAAGGACCTTTACTGGCTCTAGGCATACACAGTAACTAAGGTATTTGTGATTATCTTGCTACTACTACAAACTTCGGTGAAAGGTGAAAGGCATCAAGCAATTCCTTCATCTTCTCCTCCTTACTTTAAGGATCATTCACAGTCCATGCAGCATCACTAATGTGGGCTGGAATGGGGACATCCCATGGATAGGGCATGATTGAGAACATCTCCTTTACATTGACAAAATAGGCAGTGAACTATTTGCATTCAATGTTAAATGCCCTTACTACATTTTATAGCTCCTAGTAGTCATTCATCCTCTTAGCTAGGTTTTTGACAATTGATCATTGATCTATGAGACGTGCCTTCAGAACTTCAAGTTTAACATTAGCCACTGTAAGCATATCCTTGGTGTCCTTATGGTGCTTAAACTTAGCCTTGTACAACAAGTACAAGCTATCCACCTATTTCTCTAATTCAAAGCATGGCCATTTGACAATCAACATGGCCAAATTTGCATAATAGAGATTGGTGAGCTTCATGTACTTTGTGATCTCCTCGATCTGCAACTCCTTCATGTGGATTTCTACTTGGTTGTAGGCATCTATTCCATCAACGATGGGTTCAAAACTCTTTTACTTTCTAGAGTTACTAGAGGATCTCATTTATCTTTGCCTCTGTTAATTGGATGTACTTCTCATTTACTTATTTTTGTAGATTGACCTATTCTCTATAATGATCTTTGACTTTATCAAATTTGAGAGCTTCAAATTTCTAGATGGCTACCTCAATTGTAGTCTTCTGGTGAAGGGCACACATCTCCTCCATGGAGAGATTCCTATTCTCTATTCCTAATTTCCTTAGTTCTGTGTTTGCTTTGGCTAGTTGCTCCTACTGTTGATGGATAAATTCAGTTAACTATTACTTGTGCACATTAACATTCCATAGGTGATGATTCTCTGCAGTCAACTAGACATTCTCCTGGTAGGTCTATCTTAAGGACTTTTGAATCTTGTGTTGTGTGGCCTCTACCAAGTATCTATAGAACACCATCATTTCCATTGCATCCTCAACCCATTTGAGCTTGGCGTGAAGTTGTTCCATAGCCTCATCTGTTGAGAAATGTGGGATCAGTAATCTAGATTCTCAGTTTGGCTACTTCAGTAGCCAAGCATTTGATTTTCTCCCTAGCTATTTCAAGTTGCCCCTTCAATATGATATTTTTGCCTCTTGCCTCCAACAGCTCTGACTAGGTTGTAGTGATGTTGTTTGGAAGGTCATAGACATTTGGAAGTAGTTGCTTGGTTACCACCAGTTGGTCTAGCAGTCCCTCATGCTATGCTATGCTTATTCTATTGCTTATGGTTCCTACAAATGTTTACACATCTCTAAGTGTAGTGATGTCTAGTGTAGATGCCATAGGTGCATTAAGCATTTTTGCAATCCTATTAGCGACCAATTTTTCCATTGTTTTCTACCCTTGGTGCTACATCACCAAAACTGTTGCCCCCTCACCCTCCTCCAAGCACATTGAGAAGGTCATAGCATTCCTAAATATTTCTAGGAGTGACTATTGTTTTGTGAGAGATACTATGACATCTTTAGTGCTCAGATTCGACCTTGCAGGTAACTATGTTCTTTGGATTGAGAAAATGGATCCATCCTCACTCATCAAGCTAATTGTTCAAGCCACCTCATTAAGGTGACTCATGGTTGGTCTGTAGATAGATGGGTCCCTACCACTCATGCTTGCTCATTGCTCTTGTTCACTCAAGATCCATTCTATATATTCTTGCAAACAGTGGATGATTATAATGATGTTTGGCATAGTTGTTTGAGTGGCTAGTGGAGGTGGTGGTCGCTTCTCCTATTCATGGATAGTTGTGCTAGGCATTTTATCCTTCATTATTTCTACTTAATATCCAGAATAGTTCTAATTGTGTCATTTGTGTAATGAACTATCCCTCCCCTTCAACAGAATTTCCTGATGAGGCATGGAAAGGGGAGTGTCTTCCTTCCATGTTTATTTTCTTTAAATCACTTTTCCATCTCTAAATAGAGTACCTATGAAAGGTTGACTGGGAATCTCTCACTCAAAGTAGTGCATGCTCAGGTAGAGAAGGTAGTAATTTTGCTTGACCTCATCATGGGATTGAGGTGGAAGGCTGTAATCTTATAATGAATCCTCTTTACTAGCGTGAGCGCGCCAGACTCCTTGCGGTCAACACCATAGCATCGTTGCATCCATTCTTTCTTTATTCTCTGATCCACCTGCATTGGAATTTTAGTAGGATTTTCCCTTGTTTTAGGCAACCCAGGCATTGTAGCAATGGCCTACACTAAGTAGGACACTGAGATGTCCTTGATTTTCATTGTTACTGTAGGCTACCTATTATTCCATAATAGGAATGTCTCTCCCATGTCCCACTCCTCAGTGGAAGTCATGACTGGCCACATGGGAGAGGCCTTTACCTAGTCTTGTACTTCTCTTGGTGCATGCTCTAGGAAAGGGCCAAAATTTAACTCCCAGAGCACTAATTTTTGGACCTCCCTTGATTTAATTTGATTTAGGCAAGCCTTTGTTAAGGTCATCTCAAGATTTGTTGGTTTCACATGTGCATCATCCCAATGGGAGTGTTTTGTGGTTGCTGTTGCTGATTCTAAAATACGTTTGATAGATTCCTCTTTTGCCTCTTCCTTGAGAGGACCTATGGCATGGGTTGCATGGTTCTTCTTAGGGCTATTTTTAGCCTCTTCCTATTCTAGGCCATTTCTCCCTTGGTTGGGATAGTCCTGCTTTCTGTATGTGCTTTCCCTTTGGTGCCATTTGTAGTCACAACACATTTATGGATTAGTAGATGTAATGTGTAACTTTAAAGTTTTGAGTATCTTTCCTGTTAGTTAGTTAGTGATGAGACGCGACATGCACTGAGCCGCCGCGATATCGCATCCCATGTGATATCGCGTACGCGATATTGCGGTCCGCTGTCATATCTATAAATAAGAGGCGACACTCCCTTCATTTCCCAATCCTAGCTAGAAGTAGCGAAGATCTGGCAGATTGATCACTCCAGAGTTAGAATTTTTCCCATGTGCCCGCAGTAGGAGTCCTAGAGTGAACGGCTCTTTATTCGAGCAGCTTGTAACCTGAACCCAAGTTGTGTACGGCAATAAAGACGAACTTGATTGGATAAACCTTGCAGTACATGATTTTATTATTGTTTATTTACTGCTCTCCTAGTGCACACAAGTATGACTTGATTACGAGCGTCTACGAACGTGTACAGCTAGTCAAGGAATCGGCTGCTTGTCGCAACGCATGAGTACGACTTGATTACGAGCATTGGTTGCTTGGTAACCCAGTAACGTATTCCAGGATTCTGCGCTTGGTAATCCCAGTGGTAGTCCAATGTGTATGGCTAGTCAAGGAATTGGCTACTCATTGCTAGGCTAGAACGTGTGATAAGTACGACTTAGTTACGAGCACCCACGGGTGTGTACGGCTAGCTAAGGAATCAGCTGCTTATCACACTTAAGCTAAATAGGTGCCTCAGTACGACCACTTCGAGCACTTGCGTTACATGTGGTGATCCCAGTGACGATCAGCGTTTGGTATGCCACAGTTGCATAGTTCAGGGTGTGTCCGGTAAGTGGGAACGGATGCTGACGCTAGTTAATTTAGACTTAGGACATTAGTTAGAGTTAGCTTAGTTTCTCAACCCTTTCCTCTGATAGCTTAGAAGATAAACCTGAAAATACCAAAAAAATCACATACCTCAGACTTGCTTAACCATACACCGTGACACTTACAAGCAAGCCTGAGAAGACAACGAACGATTAACCCCAAGTGTTTCTTGTGGTGTTAAGGCATTTAGTCTGCGGAGTTCGACCGGATCGTGCGTGCATGCTCGTATTCGTATGGTTGAGTGTAGGGGTACCTCGCCACTCATCATTGGCGCCGTTGCCGGGGACTAAGTGTTTTTGCGCCAATTGAACATAAGGGATATCACTCACATCGTTGTGAGCTTAAACAAACCTTAGGGTTAATCAGTTAATTCAGAACATAAATAACGGTGAAAATTAGCAGACCATTAGAAATGGCTTCTTCTCATGCAATCAACTCACCTAATGAAAATGCAGGAGAAAGTCAGTATCATACGCATAACCCATATCAGCTAAGTCCTAAACAGTATTCGATGACTTATACTCATCCCAATGAGTATATCCCTGATTACACTTTTACCCTCCATCAGGACGAACAGTTGTGTTGGAGAGATTCGGTTGGTAATATAGTTTTGCCACCAGATCGATCCATTCTGAACATGCTCCTCCGTGAATTGGCACAGATTGGCATGCAAGACTTATTCACTGAATACGTTGCTAAAATATATCGCATAAGGGATTATCATCCCACGAATGCCCAACGTATTCGGGACGAAAGGCAGGAGAGCCAACATTCACTATTGAAGGGCAAGGTTCCCCACGTCATTAGTGAAATAGGAGAAGAGGAACCCCTCAAAATGGGTTTCTTAGGATATGATGTTCCTCCCCCTCACTCTAGTGAAGAGGTTAGGCATCAGGGCCTTAGATCAACGATACATATTCCAGGCTCTGATCCCTGTGAGCACCAGCTATTCACGGCAGGAACAACTACTCACACTAATGACGGACTCGTTGATCGTCATAATGATCGGGGCCGAGGCAGCCAAAGAGAAGGCAAGAAACATCACCATGGTGATGGATCCCCTTCTTCTTCTCCTTCATCTCATCATTTACCCTCTCCTTCCACATCTGGGCGCAGCCACCATGAGCATAACGCGGAGAGTAAAGGTAAAAGAGATGAAATGCCTCGACAGGAAGGTCGAGAGGAGTTAAGACAAGGGCAAGGACGTAGGGAGAATAGGGAACCACCACGTAGGCATCACAGATGTCATGAAAGAGATGATCATGACGAACCCCTATTCGCAACCCGAAGCATGCTTGATATTAGAGAGGCAGTTAGGATTCCCACAAGGCATTTAAAGGACAGTAGGATCAAGCATTTGGACATAAATAATATCCCACGTTTTGAAGGGGGATACAACGCTGATCCTCAACATTATTTATAGGCATTTCACGATGCCTGTGCCTTGCAGAACATAGATAATGAGTGGCAGAAACTCAAGTTGTTCGCTAGGACACCCACGAAAGAAGCAGAGAGCTGGTACCGGTCCTTAGAACCGGAAACCATCAGGAGGTGGAGTACGATGCTTGAATTGTTCAACAA